>VALG01014735.1:0-37245 GCA_009835305.1 Ipomoea purpurea | reverse complement strand
GAAAATAAAGATGTTGCATTTTTAGTTTTTTACATAAAGGAATTATATATGTTAGCATTAGTAATACAAAAAGAAAATAAAAAAAGATAAGTACCAAATTATAGGGGTAAACTACTTTATTTTTTACTCTTTATTCAAAAATTAATTTGCCTATATGTGAATGTGTAAAAAATAAAATGGTGAAGTCTATATAGAAGTAGATTTAAGAAAAATATAGTCAAATAAGACATTTTTTAATATATTTTTTTTATTTATTAGATGACTTACCTTAATTGGATGAAAGAATATGTTTTTTAAAAAAAGAAAAATTGAACCAACATAAATTAATAGAGAGTGAGAACAAAAATAGAGGTACAAACGCAAATTATGGTGTGGAAACGTGTTCATCATGCACATGGTGAATATATGGTACATCCATAATTTGTATGATGTAGATTTATAATTTTGTTTTTTTCATTTGTTGTTAACGACGTTTTTCTCTTCACAATCGCAGTATTTCTTCTTTGCAGTACAAAAATTATGAATCTACAGTATAGAAATTATGAATCTATAATATAGAAATTATGAATTTAGAAATTATGAATCTATAATATAAATATTAGAAATTTACAGTTTAGAAATTATGAATTTATCCCGTGTTCATCATGCGTATGAATGGTGAACAAGGTTCGACAACATAACTATTGAGGTACAGGTGGGTACATCTACTAATAATATGAATGAAACGACTGACAAAGCCATTTGCCAGCTTCATACCTTCATAGGATGGACCATTAAATATTGCCATGCAGACAACACTGTCAGCCTAGCTTTTCTATTACCCGTACCCTTTCAACACTACAGTTATTCCCCAATCATTTTGCTTTTTTTTATAAAATTATATAATCTTAATTGATCAAGAATAAACCAGTGACAAAATAAGTAAACATTATTCTTCTTTTCAAATACATTTGATTGTTATTAACACTTTTTTCAGATAATGGTCACAATTTGGGATAAGAAGTAAAAGATTTTAACTTTTTTTGCTGGATAGTGTTCACATGCTACATTGCGTGATTGCCACCTTTGCCAACCAACCAGAAAAGAAGCCCACTCATTCCCCCCATACCTCACCCACACTAACCATGAGATGAAAAGAAATAGTGAAAGGAACACACAGACAAAGCAGAAACAGAAGATACTATAGATCAGTGAGCTGGAAAACCCGTCATTTCTGAATCCCGTTGGTATTTCTCTCAGATTTTTTTTTTTTTTTTTTTTAAAGGTGTAAAGATGATGTGTTACATAGGGAAAGCGACGAAGATCTTCATCTTCATAGTCACGGTTCTGGTGGTTACTGGGCTTGTCTTGGGATTCGGGCTCCTTCGCCATCGTACTCACAAGGAAAAAACAAGACTTGCTACGCCGATTCCTGCAATCCGGACCCCCAAGCTTCTCCCATTGTTATCCCCAATCCAAGCCCTACTGCCCACCACCAACCACCGCCTCCCCAATCCCATTACGCAGCTGCCGCCGCCGCCGCCTAGCCCCGACATTCCTAATTCGCCGCCTCAGTTACCGGATACCCAACCGCCGCCTCAGTTACCGGATACCCAACCGCCGCCGCCTCAACCGCAGGAAACGCAACCGCCTCCGCCTCCGCCTCTTGCCGTATCGGCTCCGCCGCCAACATTGAGTCCTCCCAGCGCAGCACTGGTGGCCTCAGGTCCGGTCCATTCTTAGCTAGCTAGTCCTTGGAATAGTGCAATTTTTTCTATTGATCCATTGGTTTTTTGCATTTTTTTTCAATTTTCCCTTTCATGTTTTCCCTATTGTAATTTGGATGAGCTTCTCCAGGATCTGTATAGAGAAATTTGCAAATCTCTCAAACTTTGATTTCCCCCTTTTTTTTTTCCTTCTATTTTTTCAATTAAAGT
Source organism: Ipomoea purpurea (assembly GCA_009835305.1). NCBI lineage: Eukaryota > Viridiplantae > Streptophyta > Magnoliopsida > Solanales > Convolvulaceae > Ipomoea > Ipomoea purpurea. The sequence continues at coordinate 35,329 of VALG01014735.1, read as the reverse complement.
ATCCCCAAATTTCGAATTATATCATTTTTGCATTATAATAATATTATCAAATCCTAAAATCAATGCATTGGTATATTTTATTTTTAGTAGGAAAAAAAACCAAGAAGCACAAAGGGAATTTTAGTTTAGAAAAATTTAATTCTCACAAATTTCAGTTTGATACCAACCACTATTAGAAAAGAAAATAAATAGTAATTTTAATATAATTTAAGGGTCCGTTTGGAAAGCAGGAAAATGTTTTCTGGAAAATGAGTCATTTTTCGGAAAACATTTTTCCTTTCCGGTGTTTGGTTGCATTCTGGAAAACTGTTTTTGTGTGTTTGGTTCATTTTCTGAAAAATGAGTAGAATTGTATAATTAAACATTTTAATTATTTATTTAGAATATTACAACATGTATAATAATATATAATAAATAAATTAATTTAAATTAAATAAAAAATAGCTAAATTTTTCAAAAAAGAAAACTAATTATACACGCAATCAAAATATTATAGTGGTAGTGGTGGTGTAGTGGTAGTGGTGTTATTCGTTATATAATAATAATAAAATAAAAATATATAATAATAATAATAATAATATATAATAAATAATAATTGATGGTGGTATGACGGTGGTGGTGGTATGGTGTGGTGGTGGTGGCGGTGGTTGCGGTGGTATGATGTGGAGACGACGACGGTGGTTGCGGTAGTATGGTGGTGGCGCGGCGATAGTGGTGTTGGTGTGATGGTGGTGGCAGTGGTGGTGTGGTGGTGGTGGTGGCAACGGTGGTTGCGGTGGTATGGTGGTGGCGCGGCAACGGTGTGATGGCGGTGGTGTGGTGGCGGCAGCAGCGGTATGGTGGTAGTGGTGGCGGTGACGTGGTTGCGGTGGTATGGTGGTGGTGGCGGCGGCGGTGGTATGACGGTAGTGGTGGCGGCGACAGTGGTTGGGTGGTGGTGCGGCGCATGGTTGCGGTGGTATGGTGGTGGTGGCGGTGGTATGGTGGTAGTGGCGGCGGCGACGGTGGTTGCGGTGGTATGGTGGTAGTGGCGGCGACGGTGGTTGCGGTGGTATGGTAGTGGTGGCGGCGACGGCGGAGGTGGTGTGATGGTGGTGGTGTAGCAACGGTGTATGGTGGTGGTGTGGTGGTATGATGTTGATGATGTTGGTGTAAAAGTTGGAAAATGACTTCCCAAAAAAAGGGGAAGTCATTTTCCTCCAAAACAAGCTTATTTTTCAAAGTCAACGGAAAATGATTTTCGTTGACTTGATTTTCCATGCACATCCAAACACTGAAAATTTGGAAAATAATTTCTAGAACTAATTTTCCAGGTTTCCAAACACACTCTAAGTCTTTTTGGTGATATTGGGACTTGGTTGCGAGTGTCTAGTGCAGTGTGTGCAGGACTGGGAAAGACGTAGTCAAACGTTGGGAAGAGTGGCTAAGGTAAGTGAAACATACACGAAGGAATAGCCAAGGACTGGTCACGGGTCATTAAAACTGCAACCCATTTCCAGACCACCATCTCACTACTAACACTTTTTGCATCTCATCTGTTACAGCTTTTTACCTTTTTAAAGGTTTAAAAAGCAGATTAGTGTAGAGTAAAACATATTTAAAATATTAAATATTGTAGTCACCCAATGATAGATTTCATTTCTTTAACCCTTAATTATACTAAGAGGACATTTAAGAATATCTCTCGAGGCCAATGGCTAGCATGTTGTGTATGAGAAGATATAAAACATTGTGGCGTAAACTAGTTAGTTTATTACTTCGTACATAATTTTGACTTATTTGATTATTATTAATTGTTTAATTTAGTTAAATAATTAATTAATTTTGTATACTTGTATAGTAACAACTTATTATTTATAAATGTTAAAATTCAAAAAGCTGTTTAAAGTAATTTTTTCGATTTAACTTTTTAAGAAAGTATTTTGTATGTAATCAGCTAACAGTTAATTTATCAAATACTTTTCTACGATCAGCTAATTATATCAACTAGTCAAACTTACTAACTCAATCAAACACTCCTTGTGTATATTCAACATGTTTACAGAGAATAAAACAAAGTAGTTACTTTTATGTTTTATTTTTGCCAACTACTCTATCCATCATCTTTATAGATTTAGAGTGGTTAGTTGAGACTTCCTTGTCACCTCTTTCATAGATTCTTCCAGATGATTTTGTGAACACTTCAGACCTAATTAAGAAGAAGATCTTACGCCTAATCCTTTGCATTGTAATCATCAAAACCTATTGTTGGTTTCATGTACAACTATGTAGTAATCGATCGGCGGCCAACACAATCATAAAAAACAATAAAGAAAGCGTTGAGACAGCAAAGGAGTAGTATTATTGCTAGAAGATCATAATTGGAACCCCTTACATCGTGACCCCAAGAGGTATTTATACATGCTCAAGTTGTAGAGAGAAGGAAAGAAGAGACTTAACAAATTTGAGATTTGAAAACTTGACTAAACTAATTAAAGCCTTGTTCCCCAAATTATGAGCTTTCTTTCTTAATGTGAAAAAAAAAAGTCACGCCTCTAAACCCTAGAGAAAATCACATTACTAAGACATTTCTTACACTGAATCCCATGATTCACTGCCTTCAACAAATAGCCTACCATCTTCACCTGACCGCAGACCGTCCGGCTGGGGCTCTCGATTGGATAGCTTACTTGGCTTGCCCGACTGGGTACCCTACCCAGGTATCCAACACTATCTCTTCAATAATCCTTTTATTCTTATTTATGTCAAAATAGGAAACCAAACTCCTATCCTATTTTCGGTACAAATTGGGAAACAGTACGCCGTGCACTCAACAATCAACATTTATTTATTTATTTATTTTTTCTTTTTCAACTAGGATCTTTTCTTCCCAACTAGGCATCTTTTATTCATACAGATTACGGAGTGTATAATTATTTTGTATTCATTAAGCAATTTTTCTAATGAAAAAATCTATTTATTTTTTTTTGGCTATTTTCTTGGACCGAAGATGAATATGACGTCCTGGGCTATATAAAATTTTCAGAAACGGGCATGGAGCAGGGCTGCCTCTATGTTTAAAAAAGAAAATGCTGATGTAAGCACTATATTTCTACTCCAGACGTTTACTTTTTACTTTTGGACCGACACTCTTATTAATGTATGTGGTCGTCAAATTTCCGCCGGCCAATCCAAACCACCGTACATCTCAGTACCCTGGAGAAAGAATTCAAGAAACGCCATGGAAACCGATTCCAACTGGCTTATTGACTATGAAATGATGGACGATATCTCCTCCCCGTCTCTGCCACCGCTAGCTTCCCGTCGTCGGCCACCATTGACTTCAGCTGGGTTTCTCAAACCGTCAACTATTCCTCCACTGCAACGTGAGTGTTATTACTTGCACTGCCTCTTAGAAACCATGTTCTTTCTCAAGTATATATCTATCTAAGCCATCACAGAAATATATGAACTCGTAAAATTAGTAATTTACTTCAGTTGATATTAAAGTTGCAGTAAAGCTGACAACTTTAGCTGGTATTGTGAATTGGGCTGCCAAAAGTTTCATCTTTTTATAGATTTTGTTAAAGGGGCGGGTGTTCTTTTCTGATGACTCTGCAATCTATTTCAGAGGGTCAACTGCCAGCCAATTTGAGGATACTGAAGTGTGTAAAGAGGCAAGGTCACGAAAACGGTATTTAAATTAAAGTATAACCTTCAATTCTTTTCAGTCTGAATCATATCGTCTGTAATTGCATAGTACGATGATGTTCTTCTTGCAAGAAATAGGGAAAAAAAAAACAAGATTGCAAGATGTTGAAGCTTAGCTTGTAGCTTCTGATTGGTTTTTGTCACACTCAGTTCTATGATCATTGTGGGCTGGTGTCTCTTTTATGCTTTCTTATTATATATTCAGGTTAAAGTTAGAGGCATGCATCCCATCTGGAAGCAAGGCATGTCGGGAGAAAATGCGGAGGGACCTAATTAATGAGAGGTAGGTACGGTACAATATAATCTATGTCTGATGTCTCTGATCTGTATCTTGCAAACATGCACAGACTATATATATATATATATATATATATATATATATGCTTGAATTCATATCTCATTTATGTATATATGTATGTGGTGGCATATATATATAAAATTTTAAGGTTCCTAGAATTGAGTTCCATCCTTGAGCCTACAAGGGAGCCAAAAACAGACAAGATTGCATACTGAATGGAGCTGTTCGCGTTGTGACTTCACTACGAACTGAAATCGAGAAGCTGAAGGAGTCGAATTTGGAGCTGGTGGAGAAAATTCATGAATTAAAAGTGGACTACTTAGCTTGTTATCCAACTACATATCAGATCAGTCCAGTTGATCAGATTTGTAGGGAAATATATCATACTCTTTTGTATTTTGGATCAGGCAAGAAAATGGAGCTCCGTGATGAGAAGCAAAAGCTGAAGGAAGATAAGATGAAACTGGAGCAGCAAGTTAATGGCGCCGCCATGTTTGCAAAGCCTGCAAGCTTCTCTCATCCAATCTTAAACTTGGAAGGCCAAGTCGCTGGGAAGAAGATGATGCCTGTTGTTGGTTACCCTGGCTTTGGCCATGTGGCAGTTTATGCAACCCACCATTGTTGACACTTCCCAGGATCATGTGCTCCATCCTCCAGTTGCATAAGTTTTGGCAGGATTCGGCCCGTATCCATCTTGCACTGCCCGGAATATATATGTTTTAAGTTATTTAAATACTCCGTATAGTAATAATATCATCATCTATTGAGAACAAACTACTTGATGGTGTGGTGTTTGTGTGAACGTACTACTTGATCGATCCTGTGGATCTGTTTGTCCTGTGGTTTTTTTTTTGTTTTTCTGGCTTTCTGCAGTGATGAGTTATGGATGGAGACTCATATCTTTTATCTTCTGATTTTAATTTGAGCAAATCTTAGCTTATGTTTTCAGATCAGATCAGATGAATGTGGAATTAAAATGGAAGCAAAAGTTTAAACCATCACTCAGGATAAACAGTCATGCATAATAGAGAATGAACAGTAAACATGCATCTGTAATGGAGACCAATTAATTTGTGTATAGTAAAATTAAATTAAAGCCTAAGGATCGGAGCCAGCATGAAGAAGATAAAGGCGAAGGCCGCCGCAGCAACGACATTGACTTTGTTGGCCGATGACGGTAGAGGAGGCGGCAGCTGAGATTCACGATCACCGCCGGCAGGAGCAGGAGAAATCGTCCCTGGGAAATCCAGAGCCGGCGGTGATGCTGCTGCAGCAGCGGTTGAAGGGTCTTCCGCTACCGGTGACAGGGCAGCTACTGGGCTTACTGCAGTTGCCTTGGACGGTGATGCCGCAGGCAGTGCAGGGGCTATTTCCGGTGCCGGAGAGTTGACCGGAGCAGCGACAGGGGCGGTGGCGGAAGGCGTTGATGGTGATGATGGCACCGACGGTGTCGGAGCGGATGATGATGGGGTTGTAGAAACTGCTGCAGGCGGCGGAGCAGCCGCGGCGAGGACATTGACTTGGAGTTTCATTCCCATGGAACAATGTCCCATGGTTCCACATATGAAGTATCTCTTGCCGGCGGCGGTAAGAGGCACAACGGAATTACCGCCGGAATTAGTTGACAGCGGTTTGCTGACGTGCAGGAATCGTAGTCAGCCTTGGAAACTTCATTCACATCATGCATCGGTGAATACGTAAACACTTCAATTCAACACAACAAAACACCAAAAAAAAACATTCATTTTAGTACAGTTGCCAATCAAACAACATATGTGAGCATATAGCCATTAATGTGCAATACAACTATCAGCTTAGACTTTTAGTTCAGATGGAACATGCTTCAATTACATACATGTTAAAGAACGAACGAAAGAACTTACCGAGATTATCTCCGACCATAAATGTTTCCGATGATGCCCAAGATTGGAGATTGGTAGATGTATCCCATCCACCATTTGGACCACCCACAGTGTGATTTGCTGCCATGGCTGATCCAACCACCATGCTTACTAAAGCCACACTCATCATCAATGTTCTCACCATTAATGCCATTTTAGGATCTGTACGTATGTTATCTAGACCACAAAATATCTCTAAATTTGCTTCTTAATTAGGCTCTGATCTCTTTTAGACTTGGGTTTGGTTTATGGCAATGTCTCCTATTTATATGTACGCCAAAGAATATTGTATGTGTATAAAAATTGTGTTACAGAGTATTTTATAGAAATATGCATATTGCATAGGTTTTGGTTGGTTCATGGAAGGCATGTCCTGGAGAAGACTTTTTTCGTGGAGATGGTCACCATAACTCACCTAATCATTATAGCCAACCACAACTACTTTAATATATTTAAATAAAAAAAAAAAGGGGGGGAAATTTTAATGCCACTTGAAAAGTATCGTGCATGTGATTTTGTGATTAATATTTACTAATCACATGGCTGAGACTAATTAGAAGGGTTAAAATATCTGAATTCCAACTCTTAATCTAATATGATTTTTTTTCAAACCCTAATAACCAAGTTGGTCGGACAATTAGTTTTATAATCCTCCCAAAGTTTAACTCTTTGTAAGAGTTATTTATGGACCTTCTTGATTGATTTAAATTAGTCAACTGTAAACAACTTATGCTGATTTACCCCATTGTACGTAATCCTTTGTCGACTAGAGTCAAAAGGTGAACTTCACATAAAACACACATTTAGATAGAGGTTGTGGACTTCCCCGTAAATCAAAGGAATATCACATTTTTATTATTTGGACCAAGAGTCACACCATCGGTTATTTTAAAAAAAATAAAAAAAAATTTAAATTTGTTCCAAAATGGGTGGCTGGGTGGAGGCATCGTGATTCTTGTACCCGAAAGTCACAACTTCAATTATTGCAAACACATTCTTTGTTGAACCCGTCACACTACTCGAACAAGCTAGGTCTCTGTCGTACAAGATCTTCATCGGGGGCTGGGCTTATCCAGCTCATATCTTCGGATAGTAGATGTAATTTTCCTCGTTTTCAAAAAAAAACTTAAATGTGGATAGTGAAAGATTTGTTAAAATTGATATGATAATAAGTATATATAGTTGCAGTAGTTGGGACTGAAATCTTGCAGTTGATAGTAGTTAGAAATGAAGTTCATCGAAGTATGTTTTCCATCTTATAATTTTGTAAATCCTGGTGGAATGGGAATGGGTGGGTTTGGTGTTTTAGTTGAGCATCATCATATATGTATTCCATCTTCATTTGGCCTTGGCTTCTTAGTAGGTTATCTTAATATTTGCACCACTTTTTTTTGCTTAAAAAAAAGTGATACAAATTTTTTGATATTAACTAGATCCATCTCATAAATTCATAAGATGATTTCACATGAAACTCACTCTTCAATTTGATATTATGATAATACCTATCAAAATGAATATAACTAATTAATGGACGATTAGCCAAGACTTAGTCAGTTTCCTAATGACTCAACTTGCTTTAATAATTTGCGTTAATGCGAAATCGTGTTGCCGAATGCACATGGAAGCAGCTCAAATTAATATTTTATAAAATCTTATTTTGAAAATATATAGTGCAATTTTTCTTTGGGGAAAAACTAATTAATTCGTACTTTCGTAGGAAAGCAGTTCATCCTAATGTATAGTTGCCAGTTTGCCACCATCATTAGTCAAACAAATTAAAGATTAAACTGAGAAATTAAAAAAAAAAAAAAAAAAGCCCCAAAATAAATAAATGTATAGTAAAATTAGAATTAATTATTGAAATGGTCAATTGACTAAAGCAAAATTGTTAATTTGGTTATTATTATTATTTGCCTAATTAAGCCCTCAATTTAAAAATCATAACGAATTTGGTCATCTGTTTGTTTAGCTGTCAGATGTTCGTTTACTCGGAACTAAATTGACAATTTCGTTATAGTCAATAGAAAATTTCGGTCATCACATGCACGATTTATTCTCTTATTAAATCGAAGAATTAATTACTAAAATGGTCCATTGACTATAGCAAAATAACCAATTTGATCCGGAATAAATAGACGTCTTACGGTTAAACAAACAAATCGGAAGACCAAATTGATTAAGATATAATTAAGAACTTAAGCAAACAAAAAAAAGTCAAATATCAAATTAGTAATTTCGTTATAGTCAAACGATCATTTTAGTAATTAACTCATAAAATTATGAGTTTAAACTTTTAATTAGAATAGTGTTAAGCCCAAGCGGTGTAATGTCCTACCGACATGATCAACATATTGAACGTATAATATATAAATATCTAACTATTAACTTAAACTTTTAATTAAAACAAAACCCATTATCCTTTACGTACGCACCTGAGTCCATTTAAGCTTCCGTCGGAATAAGAGGCGTGCAGTGCAATCGGTGTTCACTTCTTTGACTTCCGTCCTATACTAGCTCGTTCCTTCCAGCGGCCCATTATATATATAAATGGATTTGTGAAATGAGATTTTATATGCAAGTGCATGCTAGTACGTTCGTGTACTGGAAGTACTAAAAACGGCATCATGTACTTCAGATTTAGCCATCACAAATTTAACCTACCTAATTGAAATAATAATAAAAAAATACCTGATAGATATATTATAAATTGATCCGAACCGACCGAGAGTAGGGAGCAAGAATGGGGCCTCAGAGTGATGCTACGCGCCCGAGCTGGTCGCCTCAGCACGAGACCTCGAAAGGGGGACGGCATACGACCTCGGCCGCGGTTTTCGGTCTCCAGACCGGGCGCGGTCAAATTGGGGATAACCGCTTCCCCCGATTTAGGAGGGCATTTAGGAGATCCGTGGCTTTTATAAAAAGCTCTTTCTTTGTCCAATTAAGACATGTTCACCTTGTCCTACTCACTATTGTCCTAATCAAGCGTTATAATAGCTTATTAGCGATATTCAATACAAAGACACATAAATGGTCTAGTTAATGAGATTGACTCGATTAAAATAATCATAGAAATAATTATTACCGGGAAAGATTAAAAAAAAAACATTAAGGAATATTTCATCTCCATGAAGGGCCACTGCTCCTTTATGAAGGAGTGACCATGAATAAACCACTCATCGGGAAGAATGGGAGGGTGACACTAAGGCAGGCTGAAACAAAGCAATATTCATTACTATTTCTTTTCCCTCCGGTCCTTCCTGCAATAAAAAATGATTTCTAGCTTCCTGTACACTTAATTAAGATTGGTAAAACCCAAGTGTAAGACAAGAATTTTTATTTACTACTTTTCTTCTATTCCTTTCTAGCTGGAAAGCTTTCAATTCCCATTTGATCGAGACACGTGTTCTAGGCTCTTCATCTTGTTCTGGGAGAAGAAAAAGAGTACAGTTTAGATAGATACATTAATATATAGTGAAGACTTGTCCATCCAGTTGAGAATTATATTGAAAATGGTGTCTTGAGCCATTTCAATCTCAGTCCCTCCAATCCAAAGTCTTCATCAAGTCTGATCTTTAATTTGGAATTTTAGATTGAAGTATAGATGAAGTCTAGAATTTGGTTCCATTATTGCCTTTATTCAACAAACTTTGGGTTTAAAAGAAACCATGACAAACTGGGAACTATAGTCTAGCTAGCTTCACATTATACTTTTCAGTTTTCATACAACAATTCAAAAAACTCCCATCCCCATGTCGAATGCAGGCGACCAAAAAGATGGCTGCCAGCGCGGAGTCGTCTTACCCCTTCTAGACAATGCAGTGCTCGACAGAATTCTGGACATTCACGGCCCAGAAAACATTGAATTCAATATGTCACCTATGATCAAAGTCATTCAGGATATCGTGTACAAATCCAATCCCTTCCCAGATCCTATTGTAAGTATAGTAGTAGTCATTTATATATACTACTAGATTGCTAGGATGCTGCAATTTTAATGGCGTCATATAATAAACTCTACTGTTACGTTGCTTTTATGTATGTAGTCTGAGAAACCAACGTTCAGATATGAAGACGTTATGAAGACGATGCACGAAAGTCTTGCATTTAAAATAAGTGTCATTTCTTGCGAGGTAATTAATTAACAATAATCTCTCATCATTAGCCAACCATAAACTTTTTTTTTTTCTTTTAAAAGTTTTGACGTGGAATTATATACGTGCAGGTATTGGGAAGCTGTTACAGGACAGAAGACATACTGGAAACAACGTTGTCCATGTTTACTGCACTGTCTAGCTATTCATGGATGGCGAAAGGAGTGGTCGCCATGGCAGCTTTTGCCGTAAACTATGGACAATTCCGGCTGGTTGTCGAGCCGCGTTCCACCGCCGGCGACGATACAGCAACGCTGGTGGCGCTTCTGGAGCAAGTGCCTGAGGAAATGTGTAAAACGGATTTGTATAAAGATATTACGGACTTAGCCGACGCCTTGCTGCTTCTGATTAGGACCACTTGGAAGCTGCTCTGTTTTTACACCAAATTCATCAAGCCTGGTGCAGAGGCAATAAAAAGGCTTAATCATCAACTCCCCACCATTATCAGTTGGATCATTCAGAGCATCGTCGTCTGCCAATCGCTAATCACAAACCTTGCCCACACCGGATATGAGTATGTATATATCTGCGTTTACTTCAATTCTCTGTTTTTTGTTTCAGATATAGTCCATCACAACTAAAAGCCTAAGCTGATAGTTAGATTGCACATTGATGATTATATGCTATAGTTACAGTATGAGAATTATCCCATTTTTTGTGGGTATCAGACACTTATCTTTATACTTAAATGGACCACTGGGTCAGATGAGGGTAAAAAATGGAGAATTTTACATGACCATATGATGATGTATGAATTTATAGGTACATGTCATCAAGTGCAGAGGAGTGGGAGCTATCTTGTCTAAAGCAGAAAGTGACCACTTATTTCAATGAATTTGGTTAGTCCAATATTTTTGTTTGTTCTGAACAATTTTTATACTAAAGAATTCTGGAAATTCTAACTACATTAACTCTGAAGAAATTAGTGCGGCTGAGGAGCTAGCCAAACTTTTTCCCAAGGATAACATCACCGTTCTAAAACAAGTGATTTGCTCGGAGGAAATCATGAATATGGCACTGTCTGTAGGTGCCACTGCCAGCACAAAACAGGTAGCTTTAATTTAATTTAATTTTCAGATACTAATAAGTTGAACATATATTATGTTATCCTAACTTCCATCACATTAAAAAGCCCGAATTAGCCAAAGTTGATACTCTGGAGAAGAAGCGAGTGCTGCTATACCTCTCAACCCTTGATCTAGATGATGCTGAGATCAAAGCCGTCGGAAGGATACACGAAATCGTCAAGAAATCCAACATGGTTTTGGTGTGGTTGCCTGTTTTGGATAAGCCTGAGGACTGGAAGGAAGTTGAAGACAACATAGGATTATTCGAAAAGAAACGAGGTTTAATGCCATGGCATGTGGTACGGAAGCCGCAATTTCTTGATCCCACCATTATTGCATTCATCAAGAATAGCTGGGAGTTGAAGAAGAAGTCGAAGATCATGGTATTTGACTCAGAAGGCAGACTGGAGAAGGAAAACGCCTTGCCCATGATTCTGGTTTGGGGAAGCTTGGCTTCTCCTTTCACTACATCCAAGGAGGATGAGCTCTGGAGATCTGAGAAACAATGGAACTTAGAATTACTGCTCACGGCTCCTATGCGAGCCGATCTGGAGCTAAATGTAAGCTAAATTAGAGTTAAGCTCAATCTTTAATTTGACACTGCTAACAAGATTATATTCTGGAATTGTTTTTTTTTTTTTTTTTTTCAGATTGAAGAAGAGAAATATATCTGCCTGTTTGGAGGAGAAGAAGTAAACTGGATCGAGCAATTCACGGAGCTAACAGAGCACGCCGTGAAAGATTCAGGAGTTTCCATGGAGATGCGTTACATAGGCGGAAGCATCCCGAGGAACACGGAGGAAATCCACAAAGCTAAAGTTCCAGAGAGTTGGAATAACATATTCATAGACAGGAGTTTGAGTTGGCTATTCTGGGCGAGGATCGACGTTATGTTCGACTACTGTCTGAAACGAGGAATCGATTGGGACAAAGATTCCGGCAATCCAATCCTGGAGGGACTGGTGACAATGCGCAGCTTCGACAAAAGCCGGCGGGGATGGGCGATGATATGCAAAGGATCAGACAAACTGACTAGGGCCTTTTCCGATGTTATGCTCAAGTGCTTCGAGGAGTACGATGAGAAATGGAAGAGAGAGATGAAGGGAGGGGGATATTTTCTTGAAGCACTCAAGTCACGTATCAAACAGAACTGTGAGACGCTGTACTTTCCCCAGTCGTCTGAAGGAATACCGGAGAAGAAGATCTGCGTTGTGTGTAGGCGCGTGATGAGGAAATCATTCACGTTTAGTTGCTGGGGCGAGGATGATGCCCCCGGCGCCGACGGAAAACAAGACACTCCGGCCAAGACCAAGGATGCAGGCTCTGCAATGGCGGACAGTGCTGAATCATCCCATTCAAATCAAAGTTCAGATAATTCATCATAATTGGTTTTTGTTTTTGAGTTTTTCTATGAACTCTGTTTCTCCGCATTACGTATTTTAATTTGTTTCTTCTTTCTTTGGATTGTGTTGAATTCATCCATTCCCTCCAATGTAAAAATGTGTGTATTTTTTTTATTTTTTTTTTAAAGAATTACCCCATAAATTATCAATTAATCCGATGTAATTTAATTAAATTGATTTATCTACTCGTAATCCTTTACTGGTCTACAATCAAAAGGTGTTATGCTCATATGCATTACATCCAAATGCACTCATACATGCATCATATCAACATTATTCCTGGTCTATGTGTTGCATTTTATATATACATTATGCTTGTTATTTAGTGCACAATTCATTAATAAATTAAAGTTGAGAATTATTACTTTCTTTAATCTTTATTTTGATTTCCTTTTATTAATTAATTTAAATGATAATTTATTCTCAAATGTACACATACGCATATAATATGGAAGTGGCTTCAAATTCAATATCAGCCTGTATATTGAAACCATATAATATAATATATGAATTACATAGCATACAATGAAGTGAACAATTCAAACCAACATTCATCGATCACACGACCCGATAGAACGATTGCAGTATAGTAAAAAATAACAAACATTAGTACAAAGATGCACATCAGCTACACCAGTACAAGTGTAGTGGATGAGTATAAGTTTTTTTATTTTTTATTTTTTGTTTAAGAAAGACTTTCCGCGACACCCTCTACAAAGATGGTGTGTGTTGAGCAGTTTCCCAATGGTAGGACGTCTTCTTCACCGTGTCGGTGAGGAGATTGAGTTTCAAGGCATGTGCTGTAAAGAGGCTGCAACCATCCAAATCGAGAATAATTAATTATATTGGTGAATTTCAATATATTAGTATAAGGATTGATGAGACATACTTTTGACGATTGGACAGTAACAGAAGGTGAGCGAGCGTGATCTGGGACGAACAAACTACTGCACTTTTAATTATCCATAGAATGTCGTTCTCAGGAATTAGATCCAGTTGTTCATATAATATGAATCGAGTTAGATTCATCATATGTTGCACAAAATCTTTAAGTGCCTTTAGCCACTGCTGAGCTTCATTTGTAGTTTGAAGATGATCAGAAATGATGTGGAGCCGCTGGAGGAGCCAAATAGACTTAATCATCGGGTTTTCCTCCGAGGATTTACGACGCTGCAGATCCCATCCAAGGAAATATTATATTAATCATTTCAAGGAGCATATATGCATGCATATATATGATTAGTGAAGCTATAGAATATATAATTAATTAATTAATTAGCATACCTTCTCCAAGTCTGGCAATTCAGAAGGGATTATGAGGTGTTTCCCACACTTCAAGGCAAGAGCCGCCACGGCTATCACCATTTTCGCCTTCCATGAATGCTTTTTTAGCGTTCCCTTCAGTATCTTGCATGTTTTCTCGTCTTCGCTTTCATTCAGCTTGCACGTCATCTGCATATATAAATAAATTAAATTTCAGTAGAGTCATATATATATATAGAAATAAAGAAAGATTTATATATATATAAACCTGGCGGCTGACGTCTGATATGGTGCTTCCGTATTGATCCATGGTACCAGTGAAGAAACCTGGATTATTGTCAGCGCGGCAATACTCTTCGGTCTTCCTCTACTTACCAATATTTGTTGTGCAACTTGGAAAATATGCCTCAGATCGTAATCTTCATAGGCAGCTTTTGCAGCAGCAGCGTTGCCATTGCAGTCATCGGAGTTTGACATCATCATATATATATATATATAGATCAGATGATGCGGCCGCACCCAACTCTGATAAATTGTTTTAATTGGTGTTGGAAGTGGAAGTATATATGAGTGTAGTCGATCTGCAGGCAGGCAGGCATAAATAATTGAAAACAAATCCACTTCTTTAATAATACCAGGCCACAAATTAAAGTTGATTATTCTTTTCTCACTTCTACTCAAGGTATAAATTAAAGCTCAGTGAGACTTGAGATGCAAGGGGCGGAGACCAGATATTCTCCCTTTAATTTGCTTCAATTTTAAGTTTTATATATATTGTTGTATATGTCCCCCTAGTAAAATACATGGATAGTTTTGTAAATGCACATTAAGGTGCATGGTGGTAAATACAATGCTAGTCTAGGAATACATTACCACTATTACAGTACCCGCTACGTACTGTTATATATATAAATTAGTAAATTACACATAACTGACTAGCTACTTCAAATTAAAAAAATTTATAATAAGTTGTTTCCATTAAGCTGGGGTCATGATTATTGAGCATATAGTCATTAATGTGCAATCCAACTATCAGCTTAGTGAGATGGAACACATACTTTAATTATGATTACATGTAAATAACATGTGGTTGAGGTTGATACCAAATATTAGATATAGAATAACCTAACTATTATATTCACAAGATGTTCCTGTTGGGTTGCCTCTACAAGGTAGACCGTTAGCCATGTTTTACCTCAGACCTGACTCAGAACTCTAGATGATGTATTGGTATCTATTGAGCAATCTGAGTAACGTAACTGAATGTGCTAACCTCAATCATCTTGTATCCCATCAATACAGGATTATATTAGGCACAAAGTTTGGTGGACTAACAACTTCTAGTTATTCAGTCCAATCAGACCACTTAATTAAGCCTAGTCCACTTGCACCACTTTGACCCTAATATATAATATATAATATATATTATTAGGAAAAATCTTACATGCCCTCCATAATCCACACTCTTCCTCATGATTTTATTAACAAGGGAACCCGTTCCGCCGGAAACCAGTTTTTTTTTTTTTTAGTTTTTTTAGTTTTTAACATTTAAAATGTATTTTTATTCTAAATAAAATATTTATTATATCATTCTACCCATTTTTTCAGAAAATGAAACCAAACACACCAAAAACAGTTTGGTAAATTAGTTGATAGCTGGTGTAAAATTTATTTGCTCAAAAAGTTGATTGAAAAAGATGTTTTGGAGCAATAAACTATTACAAAAAGTTGATTAACTAAATATTCATATGGACTATCTAACCAAGGTCAAACAACTAATAGTGGTCAAACAAGTTAAAATTGTTTGATATTAACAAGCAAGGCCATTATATTAATTAATTTCCAAACAATACACTATAATACACAGTACACGGACCGACGGATGATGAATATAATGGATGTTTTAATTCTCCAATCTTCTGGAAATAAATATACAGAAAGGTGCACACAAAGAAAAATGAATGCATATATATGAATTACAAGATGGAAGCAATCCGATAGATCGAGGCGCTTCTTGAATTGTCAGTCAGCACAGTACAGTTGTTCTTCAATTCGATCAGCTTGATGCAATAATACATTTGTTTAATTTGTGGTCTCGATCGCCATTAAAAGCAAATGTTGGAAGGTTTCACCCTACTGCTGGAACGCCCTTTAGATTTCCCCTGATTTTTCTCTTTATTCCCAGCAGCTGTTTCCTTTTGACATGATGAGGTTCTGGCAAACATATTTATGTGAATCAAATTAGCCAAACATATTATTATACCTCCTTGAAACCCATTCAATTCTCAGATTATATTGGCATGGCATTATGATGGCTAATTAAATAAAGATCAGACTTACTACTTGTAGAAGAACCACGATCTTCGGCAACCTGATCTGATCCAGTTTTATCACCTTTGTTTTCTCCGAGCATGGTTTTAAGTGCATCTCCAAAACGCAAAGATTCCATTCTGTACGTTCTGGTAATTTACTGCCCAATTATGTAAACACATCAGAAATTTACGAGCTGTGGCTGAAATCCAATGCCAAAAACCTAATTAATTATATTAAATCAAACATACTCCCAGGGACGCGATTATGAGCATCCGGTGTCAGAAATTGCCATCATCTGCGACGAGCACACAATCGCGCATTGGATTATCAATTGCACCGCATCGTTGAGACTTTTTCCACCGCCGATCTGGGAGTCCTTCAGTATGAGATCGGATACGTCTTGCATTTGCTTTATGATTCCGGCGACTCGGTGGTGCCACTGCGCAAATACTCGGCTCGATCTAGCACGCTCTGCTGCCTTCCTCAGCGACACCACGGCTCTGGCCACCGGATTCACGGGATAAAGGCCGGCGCTCAGACACACCTTCCCGTACTTCACCGCGAAGGCGGCTAAGACCATAACCACCTTCGCCTTCAACGAGTAGTTTGACAGAGCTTTCAGAATTCTGGTAACCTTCTCCCCTTCGTCATCTGTCTTCGTCTTGGATGTCAACTACACGTGTTCATGTTCAAATTACACCACCATTTTTAGAACTTTTTTATTCGATCAAACCCTTAATATTGGGTCAAAAGTTATAGCAGGTAGCAAAAGTGTAATTTTATTTTTCAATCACAATCTTTAGAACCAGGGTGCTGATTTAGTCTTTCATTTTCACTGTTTTTGTCCAACAATTGATATCAGAGTTGAGTCACAAATTCGAGTCCCAACAAGAGTAAACTATGCCATTAAGATTGACAAATGGCCGATGGAAATGTTGGACGGAGTGGAAGGACCACCAGGTAGCTAGGAGATTGTTAGACAGAAGGTTGAAGGGCCAAGTCTAACAGGGCAATATAAGAAAACAAATTTGATCCTTTAACTTTTAGCTATATCTTTTGGCACAGTGGTAAACACTTTTTTTTTTTACACTTTTAGATGCAATATGTAATTAATTACTCTTCTGTCTCATTTTATCTGTCCTACTTACTATTCAATTATCAAACCAATTCCTTTTTTTCTTTGCCTGTTTTCATATATTTTGTGTTTAATAGTACTTATAATATAGTTTCTAAATATATAAATTTCACATACTAATTATAAACTTAATATTATAAATAACTTCATTCAAGACTCGTTAACTGAACCTGATACGTAAATGCCACGGAGTAATTACCTCGCAACTGATTTTGTTTAATGTGCTTCCAAAAATTTGCATCCATCCCTGTGGAGGGGATAGATCTCCTTTTTGCAATAATGACTCTACCTGATTTTCCTATTTATGAAAAATCACAACAAAAATGTTTATACTGCTTCTGTTTCAGTTGAATATCTGCGGAAAGGAAAGAAGAAGAAAACAAAAATACTACCTTTGCAGCTTCATTAGGGTTAATGGTTGGGACATTAAATGTGGTGCGTTTGGTAATGTCCTTCATAGCCTTGAGAATCAAATCGAATTCACCTTTATAATCATCGTAAATGTATCTCTCGAACACTTGTTCATATTCGTTATTTGAGGAGGTTGAATTTCGTCTTGCATCTATGGCAGGCTCGGACATTATATCCTTAATTTTCTTGGAAAATAGAGGGAGCCTGGATGGGTTTTCTTGAATAATGTCTGACTGGGGAAATTTAAATGGTTCTGTTGCTTCAATTCGTGTTGAATATAATGTAGAAATGTATGCTTGGGGGGACTGATTCAAATATTCTTTTCTTTGTTGTTAAACTGTTTTGGTGGATTGAATCAGATACTTTAATTATAATATAATCAAAGTTATTTGGAAAAGGAAAATTCTTGAAGTGACACAGCACCCCAAGATATCCACTGCATGCCATAGGCAATCGTTATATACTGCACCACGGTATATATAGCATTGTGCCCTCCGTGCCTCCTAAAATGATACCGTTTTGTTAAGTTGGTTTAGGAGTCGACGCGACAAAGTGTATGTGTATTATGTTATATAATGATGTGTTATACAATTATGTATATTCTGATATACAATTATATATATTATTTTATACAATTATATAATTCGAACCCAGTAGTAGGGACATTGTAGAATCACGAGTCATGAGTGTAAAACATGTACTATAATAACTTCAGTCAAGTCTTGTTAACCAAGCTAGACAAATAAAATGAGATAAAGAAAGTACATATTATTTACATTTGTGACGAGTCGAGTATCACATTATAAATTATATGAATTGTAAGCTAAGGTCATACATTCTATACAAAAATCATTCATTAATATTATTTGTTACAGATGTATCATTATTGTATTATGATAAGTATATAAATGTTTATATTTTCATTCAATTAAGAAGAAAATGAAGCCATTCTAGTCAAGAATAGAGACAAAATCTATTGGAACCCTTGAGGGCTTTGGGATTGGAGATTCAACCTTGTAGAAGAATGATCTGAATTCAAATTCAAACACAGATTATTTACATTTTAGAAAGAAAGGGGTGTAACTTCAATTCCTGCAAAGTTACATCTCGATGATCCCTTACAAACAAACAAGGTATATATATATAACAAACAGAAGTAATTAAACTATGACCAAACTACTTCAATTCTCTATTGTTCGATCTTACAAAAGTAATTAAACATCCTCCGATCTGAGGTTGAAAAATGACGACGAGTGTTGCCGTTTCTTCCGCTAATTTGTCAGTTTTCATGTTGATGATGATGATGATGGCAGATAATGTATGTTTCAACTGGATCTAATGTAGTAAGACGACGACTATGATATCATCAGCGCCGCATGAAAGTTAGTTTCATCTCCTCGACATTCCCTAATGTTGATGTCCATAACTTTTTCAGATGTAGAAGATAATACCTCACTGCATTGCCTTCTTGGTGATATCAGCTGCAATTTCAAAAATGAAAATGAAGAACAACTCAGGAAACTACGCAAAAGACTAACTAACACAAACTAAGTCTACCTGGGTTTTGTTAAGGACCAATTTTTTGGAATACACTCTGATTTCATCAATCTTCCTGGGAGAAGCCAGGTCAAATCTGCATCTCTCACGGCCCATTTTCCTGTAAATGCTGAGCACGGTTCCATTCCCTTCCGAAGAAGCATTAACGAAGAAGAATATGGGCTGCCGGCGGCAGGGATCAGGGTGAAATCCCCAGGTATCGAAGTCGTAAAACATTCCCTTCCCGCCCTTCTGCCATGGAATGTAACTCTGCTGCACCCGCAGAACCTCCGGCACGCGTATACGGTTTCCGAATATCTGAACCGCGTAGCCCCAAGACACCGACACCGTCCAGGAAGAACCACCGGTCGTAGCACACCGTTTGCTGCAAAATCCGGTGAGGATCAAAGCTGGCGGCGTAGTACAAATGTTTCAGCGCCCTGAGTATTGACCATTTGGGGAAAAATTGGGTACAGCACTTCCATGTGATGCAGAGATACCAGAGGCCTTATCGGATGCGCACTCAGTAATCCAAACGCGTTCCCTTTAACATCCATCTAATATATATTCAACAACATCAAAACATAGTTAATGAATTAAACCTACAAATTTAAATCTTGATTTCATCAAATCCTGATTTGATTGAGTGTATATATATATAATGAAAGAAATAATGTTTAAGAACCTGATGAAATCCTGGCTCGCGTGTTAATGATACGCCGAGCTCTGATACGCAGGCATGGATTCTGGCGTCGCTGCCATAAAAGATGGGGGTATCGATCTAGGCATGAATCCAATACCTTAGCCAGGACTTTGGCGAGAGGATAGCTTATGGCGGAATCCGGCACCGCCGAACGCCATTTCGTAAGAGAAGAATTTGTTCTGGCCGTGGCTCTCCGAATTGGTGCCGATGTAGTACCAGAGGGCGTGATCGTATTTGGAGAGCGTCTTCACGAGATTCTCCGGGAAGAAGGCGGTGTCGTCGTCCCCGAACACGAACCACTTTGACGTCGGAGTGGTTGAGCGCCACCGTCTCCGACACCACACGCGACGCGGATGGCCGACGGCGTCCCCCTTCCCGTACCGATACGTGTAGCGAAACCGCGAGGTGTCCTCGGAAACACATATCGGAGGAAGCTTGTCGGTGTCGTTATCGAACCACGTCGTGTAGCGTTCCAGAAACACGCACCCCCTCATCTTTTCCGGGCGCCACCATAGCTTGACGTATTCTTTCCGTTTACGGCCAGGCGTTTCTCGTTGGAGGCGATCCCGAAGACGATCTGGTTGATAGTTGTTGTGGCGGATGAGGAAAGAAAGAGTTATGGGAAGAAGAGTTATGGGAAGAAGGAGTTTATGGTGGAGGGCGACGGAGTCATGGATGAGGGATGGTGTTGGGGATTGAGAACGAAGAAACAAAGGAAGTAGATGATGCAGAGAGAAGATGAGATTAGAAAGAAAGTCCTGGTGCCGTATTGAGGTTTGGGCGGAGCCTTGTTGAGCTGCATTTGTTTTCTTTTTGAACGGTAAACATTAATTAAAGATTGGTATAGGATCGAGGAAGATGAAACTAGGTAGGGGTTTAGACGAAGATTTTAAGGTTCACTGGCATATAATGTTTTTCGCAGCTTCTGAACATGTAATACCACGCTTTGAAACCGCAATCCTCGCTCCAAGCAATGTAGAAAATTTTGGACAATTTCTTTTTTCCTTACAAATTCAGTTTACATCTGCCTGCATGCATGCATGTATGTAAATGAAATTAAATAGTTTGTGTATTACTAGGTTTACAAGGTGTGTTTAAAAAAAAAAAAAAAAGGTTATACAAGGTGGGTTCATTTAACGAAACAACCTAGCCAAAGTTATGTCAGGTTAGTTGTTAACTCGGTAAAATCACAATGTTACAAAATTAACTTTCAATAGGAACACCTTTGTACCCAGATGACAATTTAATGATATAAGTGACTTCTTCCATGTGGGAGATCATGGGATTGAGCTTTCTTCCATGTAGGAGGTCATGAGTTAGTTGTTAACTCGGTAATCACAATGTTACAAAATTAACTTTCAATAGGAACACTTGTACCAGATGACATTTAATAATATATAGTGACTTCTTCCATGGGGAGGTCATGGGATTGAGCTTTCTTCCATGTAGGAGGTCATGAGATAACTCTGGTGTCTTCATTAGGTTGAGAAAGTATGTTTGAAACAAATACTACAATGTAATAGAGTCAGTAACATTCAAAAAAAACTTTCAATAGGAGCAACCGGTTACTATGAACAATGGTTACGGGTTTTCCCCCGTCACCAACGTTATATTAAAAAAGGTAGTTTCATCATATATGTTTTTTTTCTTAATTTAAGTGTAAATAATGCATATATATGTATACATTGCATGTGAATCTCATTTAATTTTTATAAATTGAGAAATGGATGGCTTTTTATTCCGCAAAAAAGTTAGAATTCCAAGTCAGCATACTGTATTAGTATACGCTTCTTGCAGGACGATATCCCTATTGTAGCTAGAATACAATATAAAGATATTTTCTTGAAATTTTCACACCCAAAAAAAAAATAAAAAAACATATTAAATTATACGTACTAGGTTTTCACTGCAGATCGAAATTGAATAATCCTAGCTAGCTAGGTTGATCTGATGAATCTAATGTAAAGTACTGATCTATATATATGTATAAGAGAACAATTTGAGGTAGCTAGCATTGCATGCATGGCTAATAACTTAGTTTACGTGAACATTGTCGTTAGTTCATCTATCCCACGAGGTCTAATCCTAATATCCATTATTGTTCTATCCGAAGACCATGGTAATGTCGCAACACTGCCGTCGCGGAGCTTTGACCTGAAATATATAATATCTCCAACAATAATTAACAATAATGGTTAACTGTCAAATCCAAGATTATATTGAACTGAATAATAAATAAAAAAATATTAATTACCTGTCTAATAGTATCATCAAACATTATCCAACCTCTTAGAAAATACTTTGATCTCCTTCAAACCCATTAGTAACTTGGAATGTGTGGAGCAGCGTTCTACCAGACCGTGCCGAGAATACCTTGTCGAAACAACATTAGTGGTTCCATTAGAATGAACAGTGTCGAGGAAGAAGAGGAGCGGTCTTTTGCAGGGATCAGCCGGAACCGGTCTTGTGTTGAACATGAACCGGGGGTGTCCCCTGTCCTTATCCCATGGGAGGAAGGTTCTGAGCGCTGGGAAGAAGGTCGGGGAGAGGGTAGTAGCCCTGGTAAACTTGAACTACGTATCCCCAGGAGACGGAGACGGAGAGGGAATTGTTTTGATCGTAGCAGATGGTTTGCTGGGAGATTCTGGGCGGGTCGGCGTGGACGGCGGCGAAAGAAATGTTTGAGAGCTTGGGGCCTTGACATGTTGGGGAAAAGTGGCTGCACTTCGTCCAAGTGATGCAGTGATAGTAGAAGGGACTGTGGGTGTGATGCCAGAAATCCAAACAAGTTTCCCCACAAATCTGTCTGCAATTCGATCAATTCATTGTTTTTTAAGAAACCATGCATACAACCTAATTCAAATCACATCCATTTTCTGTCTTAGCACAATAAATTAAGAATAGACGAAGACCCTGTTTGGTAAATGATTGTTAGCCGGTAGCGGTTAACTGTTAGCTAATTGTGTTAATTAGTCGATAACATTAATGGATGGTAGAAAGATATTTGATAAATTAGCTCTTAACTGATAGCTGTTTGGTCTCTCAAAAAATTAATTGAAAAAGTTGTTTTGATTTTAGCATTTTGGACTACAAAAAACTAATTAACCAATCACTTATATTGATTTTTAAACCAACTCAAACAACTAATAGTGGTCAAATAAGCTAAAATTAGCCTAAAGATTAACTATTTTACCAAACAGGATCGAAAAGTTAGTCTAATTCAGGAGAATAAAGTATATAGAGAAAATTTGAAAAGTTTAAGGTTAAAATGTTGAATTTAACTATTTATATATATTTCATTAAAAAAACTATTTATATTAGGAAAAAATCTATAGAAAGATAAAATCTATACAAAATTTCAAATTTTTAAATATTTTTAGACTTTCAAAGACTCTTTATAAATTTTCAAGCAAATATTATTATATTATCTGGATTATTTTTTTTTTTTTGAATGTTATTGACTCTATTACATTATATTATATTATCTCGATTGAATACCACTAGACTTTTAAAATTTTTAAAAGTCTTAATTGAATACACTCCTAAATATAAGTATATATAACTTAGCAAGATCTATTGGCTTGGATTAGATGAGCCTAATTTTTAAATTTAATTCATCATCTTTTCGGTATTTTAGTTTATTACTTACCAATTATTTGTTTCCTAATTATAAGCCTTCCGGCCCTCCCTCTGGGTTGTGGGCTAACTTAGACCGGCCCAAACCCATGACCTGAAATCCCTTGACCCAAAAAAAAAAAAAAAAAAAAAAAGATAAAAATAAAAATTGTTCTTATCCAATGTGGTAATGCAACCTAAATTTCACAAAATCTTGGTCTAGTATTTAAATGTATAGATAGTAGATAATGTAAAGGTATCAATATAAAAATATATGCCAAGCTTCAATTTGTCATCTTTAATTTTTATGTAATTAGAGTACAATTTAGATATTTAATCCGATGTGAATATTTATCATCCTAAATAATGACTTTGACCAGCGAGTCATAACTATTATATTACATATGCATTGAATTATGCTTTAAATTTGAAACGAAACTAGTAATGTATTTACGGTAGGGATTTACTCCATCTCGCGTTCAAAATACACAAAACTCGAAGATAATGGAAGTGGACCCTCTGTAGGGTCAAAATATATCTCTTTCTCCATTCGACCATTCCCAAGAAATAACCACTATTATCAAATAATTTTATTACATGTACTCTCAAATTATACTATCTCAACTTGTACTCTTTGACATGACAAACAATAATATGATCTTTTTATCATGTGAGTCCCAACAAAAATGTCTACATCAATAATTTATGAGAGAAAGTACAAATTAGAAGTAAAAAGTAAGAGTCCATATAATATTTTTCATTATCTCCCTCTCTTTTGCCCCCTTCTTGGCAATAAAGCTACATTAATAGCTTTGACTTAATAAAAAGTGTATATACTTTTTCTCTTATTGTTGTTCCTAAAAGGTTGAATCCCTTTGAAGTCCCAGACCCCGGCTCGACCGAGCATATGAAAGGATGTAAATTGTGATAACTCAGACAGAACATATGAAATGATGTAAATTGTGATAACTCAGCTAAATACAGAGGCTAGGCCTTTATTTACTATGCACCAAGAGTCGTCTCACTTTGAGAATTTGTTCTCGCTAGTGAAATGATCTCAATTGAATTATTGTTCCCAAACTTTACCCTTGCGACCAACCGAGCTGCCCGAGTTACTTTTTCTCTTTTAATTTCAAACAAACTGGTTGTCTATTGATTTTATTTAAATAATATTACTTATGAATGTCCCTAAAAAGTTAAGCTAAACTCTAGAAGTTTTTAACCTTACACAAAAAGCAAAATTCAATTACTCCTGGTTCAATCCGTATAATCCAGGGTAAATAAATTAGAGTGACTCAATTGTCATTAATGTCTCTAATGCATACGAGGAATTTTATCACATTAAATGTAATTCTCACATTATTTTGCTCAGGATGAATTTTGCATCTTTGTTCATAATTTATTATCCAGAAACTAATTGAGAAGTTTTTAAGAACAAGTGAAGTATGTATACTTACTTGGTGAAATCCAGGTTCATGTGTTAAGCTGATGCCCAGCTCCGCCAAGCAAGCGAAAATCCTGGCGTCGCTGCCGTAGAGATGCGGGTAACGTACGATGCAAGAATCCAAAACCGCACCTAAAACCTTAGCCAAACCGTGGCTAAGAGCGAAACCTCCGCCGCCGAATCCCATGTGGAACGAGAAATAAGCATTCTGTTCGTAACTCTCCGAGTTCGCCCCAACGTAGTACCACTGCTCGTGGTCGTACTTTGACAGAGTGCTGACCACATTCTCCACGAAAAACACCGTGTCGTCGTCCCCGAACACGTACCACCTCACGTCCGACTCGTTGCGCTGCGCACCGCTTTCACCATCCGCGCTATGGCCACCGCGGAGCGGTGCCCTTTGCTGTTATTGTAGGGGAACCCGGCGGTGCTTTCGTGGATGAGAAGCGGCGGCAGGCTCGGATCGGAGGCGTTATTGGCTCCCGCCG
Source organism: Ipomoea purpurea (assembly GCA_009835305.1). NCBI lineage: Eukaryota > Viridiplantae > Streptophyta > Magnoliopsida > Solanales > Convolvulaceae > Ipomoea > Ipomoea purpurea. Next base: position 9,911 of record VALG01014735.1, on the reverse strand, counting down.
GTGGAAGCCGGTCTAAGAACACATACGCCCTTGTGGAATTCGGTCTGTACCACAGCCCGATGTAATCTTTCCGTCCGGGGAAAGTCTTGGCGGAGGAAGCGATTGCGAACAAGAGGTGGTGGGCGGCGGTTGGCGTGGCGTCTCCCGCGGCGCGCTCAATGACGACAGGCTGTAGAAAACCGGGGGTGGAGTAGTGTGGTAATTGAGAACCAAGAAAAAGATTAAGGCAAAGGTGACAATTATGAAAACTTGTTTGAAGTAAAAAATGGGTTTGGTCATTCTGAGGAAGGATCGACTAAAACTCATCAGTTTAATTTCCAGATGCCAAAACCACACTTCAAATAAATTAAAGAATAATACTACATAATCTCACATACATGAGATTTCAAGATTTGGAACAAAAATCTCCAAGAGTTACTACTTCTCCCATTAATATACCACCATTGTTATTAATAAGGCAGTGGATTATATTGCATCAAACTTTAACGGATCAAAAAATGTATATATGCAAAAACATAATTAATAAATAAAAAATGAAATTACTATCTTTTATATTAAAGGGAGAATTTATTAGAATTAGAGTAACATTATAATAAGAGTTATTATATTATTAAATTACAGGATGACATTAGAATAAAGTTGTTATATCATTAGAATTGTTCCATATATTGTAAAAAAATAATCAGTAAACAGAATAATAATATTCTTTTGATATTTCTCCATTCAATCTATATCTCCCTATTAGACCTCTTTATTTTCTTCCTCCCTATCTTCTCTTTATCTTATATCTTTTAAAATTATAACCCCCTCTGATTCTTCTTCTTTCTGTCTTTTATTGGAGTCAACATCCCCTCGAAGTGGTGTTTGCTTGGGATTGTATCAATCTATAAGTAATATATAGTATATATTGATAATGTCGAAGTCAATGTCGTCGTTTCACACCAAAAAATCATAATAATATAACATTTAAATTAAATAAATGTGATAATGTGTCATCATGTTATATATGGTGTGATCGAATTGAGTCAAATGGGTACCATTAATTATTTGGGGTAGAACAACATCAAAAGTCAAAACAGAATGAAGACAATATAATACAACATTTATTTTCCAAAATAAAATTCATTGATTTTTAGTTTAATTACAGGGGCTTGGTGCTAAATGTGATCAATGAGATTTGATTGAGTTGGGTAAATTACACCAGGTCATGGTCCACATTACGAGGTAAATCATTAATATAAATTTATTTTAAATATATTGCAAGTTCATTTTTGGTATATTACAAGTTTACTTTAGATAGTATATTAAAAATGAACCTATTATAAATAAACATATAGTATACTGAAAATAAACTTTTTATGTCATAATTTACCTTACAATTTGGACCATCTCCACAATATAATAATTAATTGAGTTCTAAATTGGCTAAGAAATTATTAGGCTTTTCCGTTGTACTAAACCAGGCTAGTAATTAAGTGTGATACATAATATACATACATAAGAGTGAACAATTTAGTTCTTAGTGTTTTATATTACAATTCGATATGATCCATGAATAAATTGTAACAGGTTAAATCAATGTCTAGTCAAATTGATTTTTTTAGGCCATTTTAACTTTATAAATTGACCCAATTAAAATTAATTAACCAAGTTAGATAAGTTGATATAAAAAAAAAAAAAACGCTCTTTAATTACTTGGTAGGCCAAGGGGCAACATAGTTCAATATTAGGGCTAAATAATTAAATTTGATAAAAAAAAATTGGAGAAAATATGAGTATCAAAGCAATGGATTATTTCAAATTTCATTCCAACAACATCATACAAAATTACATCAAGATCGAATAGAAATAAAATACTTCCAATACGGGTTAAATGGAAATCAAAGCATAATTAACTTCCCTTATTTATATATGGAAACTTACTAAACGAGCCGAGCATATATAATTATATATATAGAATCCCGGCACGCTGGAACTTATTGGCTGCAGGAATGAAGGAAAAGACAACACTTCAAACTGGAAGAAACCTATATTTTTTTATTCTGCAGATGGGAATGAATGAATTCCTAGCTTCCATATATAGCTGCAGTGATAACAATGGCGGCGCGGCAGCAAGCTAAGGATAAATAGATATTTGATAAACTCCGTTCATGTGTATATATCTTCGCAACGCCTTCAAAAACTGCTGAGCCCATCTCCCAAAATCATAAGACGACGACATATATAACCGGCCTTGATTATTGAACCAACATCGATCCATGCAATAATATAATCTACCTTAAACATGCATTTAAATCATGCCTGCTTCGTAATTTGTGGATCATAATCATACTCTTCGCCGGCTTTAACAAATCTACCTTTTACGCGTCTTCTAGTGTCAGCTCTGGCTTTACGAGATGCATATCTTATTTGCTTCTCAAACCTGCAACAAAACATGAATACGCTAATAGCTATATTATTGTTGAATTTGAAAATATATAGTATATATGTACAGATTTCACATACGTTCTTGTTTTCTTTCTTCTCGTGGTATCTCATCTTGGCTATGTCCCTTGCCTGTGGACAGCTGACTTCGAGGTTGGACTCGCATTTGGTTTCGCCGCCCCCGCCGTTGAGAAGAGCCGCCGGCGACAATCCGCAATCTTGATAATCTGCAACGCTACTATTATCGCCGTTAGTGATGTTGGATATGGCGCGGAATGAGGTGCTGCTTGCTGTCCTGTTGGGAGCCCTAAGCCGCCATTGTTTTTGTTGCTGGTGCTAGGAGGAGGATTCATAAGCGTGCAGTTCATCGCAATGTTCATGTTGCTGGGTACCAAATCAATTCCAGAACTTCCTATATCTATCCACTCTAAACCAATGCACTCTTGCCGTCCTGGAGACGAAGTCTGCGCGTACAATAAAAGTAACCATTTAATGAAAATCATTCAATTAATGAAGGTGAAGATGAGAGCACTTACAACATGGCTGCTGGATTCAGTGCCGGAGAAGTTCTTCTCCATTGTCGTCAGGCAACCCATTCCTTCATCTTCGCCGTTGTATCTTGGTTGACCTTGTTGCAGACCGTTGAACATCTCGTAGCCGCCATTCAAATTCAGTGAAAGTGTCTCTGGCGGCGTCCATGCCATCACCTTCAGAAGCTCCAGATCCTTAGCATTGGCACATCCCTAAAGACAAATTAAATTAAAACCAAACATTTAGTCAACATATGTATAATTAATTAATGATGTTTCATTGACCTTATTATTGAGCAGGCTGGATTCGGCGGCGTGATCTCTTCCAAATGGCGGGATCATAAGAGAGGGATCGAACTTGAGACACGAAGCCAACTCGTTGAGCCTGCTGGCAACTAGCCCAGCTGAAAATCCTTGATGATCATCATTGCCTTTATTCAAGTCAACCGGGCAGGGAGCTAAATTTAAATTACCTTATTCTCATTATTATTATTATTCATCATACTGCTACTAGACCATTATCAAAGCGGCGGGGCGGCGCATTATTCTCCACCGGAGCTTCAAGAACCGAACACCACATCCTGGTGAAGTCAGCCGGAGAAGGACAGCCGGTGTAGGCACTCAACATCTTGCGCCGGTGGCCCAGCTGCCCGGAACACCCATTTCCGCCCCAATCACAGGCCTGACATATGCAAATGTCGTCGTCCATACATCTCACCCATTGCCGGCTCCGAATTACAGTTGTCACAAATTAAAGATCGCCGGTGCCGGCGCGACAAGCCATTTGCAGAGTGCACACAACCGTCGCAATGTAGGCATAGCTTCGCTGAATCCGCTTTACAATAAACCACTGCCCTCACCACCCCACAAAACTCACATAAAGGCTCCATATCTATATCTATTATTTCTCCCCCAGAAATCTTTCTTATCAACAATTCTGGCAAATAATTAACTAAACCTCAAGAAACCATAGAAACGAACCAGAAAAAAGAATAACCCATTGATCAAACCAACCTAACACAGCCTCGCTTGATGATTATATTGGAATCACTGGCAACGAATGGAGTTTTCTTGTGATGAAAGGAATTGTTCATGGCATGCATGCAACTAAGCATTGAAGCGCCCTTGTACGTTTTGGATTGAACGTTGAGTTTTGATTTTGTTGGTTGTCCGATCCTTCGCCACTAATATGAGCGGGAGTTCTAATGGAGAAAGTTCTTGGTTGATATTTTACCGCACGCGTTCTGGGGCATGAGAGGCCGCCACGTGGGTAAAGCTCAGCACTAGAAAATGATTCGTTTGCTGAGCTGGCTATTGGACGGTCATCCTGCATCATCACAAAGATATGCAAATATTTTAAGTTGGTGGCCACGGGACTCGCTCTCGCCTTTCGCGCTGGGGACTTTGGGTGCCGGGGAGAATCACGGGACCTGTAATTTAGGATTAAAAATAATCTTTTTTTCTTATTTTAATATTTAAAATGCTAATAAAATTATAATGGCATTGACTCATTGGTCTTTAATTACTAGCATAACGTCAACATTTAGTAAACAGGAAGTCAAATTGAAAAAAACATGCACTCCTATTTATATGGCATCAAATCTAGCTGATGGATAATGTTTTTTTTTCCTTTTTAACCAAAAGTCTTAACTTTATTTGTTTTAATGGTTTAAATTGTATTTCTGTACAATGTGTGAAGTAAATACAACTTTCTTTAATTTAATTATTATTTAAAAAAAATTAAAAGGAATTGACACTTAAAGAAAAAACATCCACTAGCATGCACGTGACTCTTGGCAATCATCAATTAGTACATGCAAGAAGCCAAGAACTAGAGTTTAGTGACTCCAGTCCAGTTTTATTACTTACTCTATATTTGGAGGAAAAAAAGAAAAAAAATCCTTAAAACGCAGCGTTTAATTCCTATGTCCGGGAAAGTGCCACGTCACAAGCAAACAGGATAGCGTGCGAACAAACGTAAATTTTAAACCACCGGTTTGTTCTAGCCATCTAAATCATCATCGGCATCGGCATGTAGTCTCAGATGGACATTAATAATGGTATGGTGTAGATGTTAGAGGAAGGCGACAACCACTTCCCCGCCCTGCCGGGGCCGAGCCAGGCGGAGACGGCGACGCCCCGAGTCCTCACCATCCTGTCCTCCGTCCTGGAGAAGCTGGTGGCTCGTAACGACCGCCTTGCACTGCTCTGCCTCGACGGCGGCACGGCAAATAATACCGACGGGTCGTCGTCGTCGTCATCAGCAGGTTTCCGGCTAGGGAACAGTCTGAACGCATTTCACGGCGTGAGAGCGCCGAGCATCAGCATTCCAAAGTACATCGAGAGGATTTACAAGTACACAAATTGCAGCCCGTCCTGCTTCGTGGTAGGGTACGTTTACATGGATCGATTGGCTCATAAGTACCCCAGCTCCCTCGTCATCTCCCTAAATGTTCATAGGTTGCTTGTCACGTGTGTCATGGTGGCTTCCAAGATTCTGGACGACGAGTAAGCTAGCTAAGAACATCATTAATCTCTGCTCTGTCTGCCTGTCGTAAAGCTTAATTATGATATTGTATATATATATATATATATGGTTTGTGGGCGCAGGCACTACAACAATGCGTTCTTTGCTAGGGTTGGGGGAGTAAGCAACGCAGAGCTAAACAAGCTGGAGATAGAGCTGCTTTTCTTGCTGGATTTTGGGGTCTCTGTAAGCTCTCAAGTTTTTGAGTGCTATTGCCAGCACTTGGACAAGGAAATATTGCAATGCAATGGCATTGGCGGCGACGCCACAATTCTCAATATTATTCAAAGAGGAGTTGAAGCACTTGACGATGATATTACGCTCGCTTCTTCGCCCCCGCCGCCGCCGCCTAACTTTGCAGATTAATCATCTTGCCATTGTTTTTTTTTTTTTTTTTTTTTTTTTAATCTGGAAGTGGACACAGGATAATCTCATATTAGACCCAGCTTGGTTGTCCAGAATTGATCAATTCAAACCAAGAAAGTCAATAAGCAACTGTACATGAAATTTGTAATTTTGTGATTACCAAGTCAACAGTCTGACCAACTTGGTTGGAGTTGACTCCAATGTTTCGTTGCTTTTTTATACTTTCTAGTCTGGTTAATTATTTGGTTAATCATTTCTCCTTACTCATTTTTTTTGTTTAAAATTTTGATGAATTAATTCAACTTTAGACCTTGTGGTCTAGTGACACGAGGTGACTCTCCAATAGGAAGCGAGCCCTAGTGAAAACGATATCAACTCTACATGATAGTCTTTATTATATTTATTCTTGTTAAGGAAAATTCTTACAATGTTACAACAAATGTAGCATTCTAAAAATAAAAAAGACAAAGATATTTATAATTTTTTTTCTATAAATTACTAAACATGCACCACATGTATATGTCTTAAATTACATATGCTGTCTATCACAATTATTTATGTAATACGAGAAACTTTATTGCTGCACAATAGCATTAATTATGTCCGTCCATGATCAAAGTAAAAGTACTACAATAATTTTGGTACAATTAATACAGGTAGAACATACGGAGTAATAAATAGTAAGAAGTCATACTCGAACAAATAATAAATACGTTTGAGTCTGACTTGTTGAGAAAATATTTCTCAGATAAAAATTTCTAGTTTAGTTCAAGTGTCAATAAAGAATAACAAAATTTTCTAAACTTGTTTAATGGTGGTGAATATCTTCTGTACACAAAAATTGTGATGGTATGGAGAATCTATAATCAATTGTACAACTCGAATTCTTTCAAGGCTTAAAAATAGCACGTCGATTGCACATTGAAAGTGATTATGATGTCATAGTTAAGTGGATGAAAGGACCATCAAAGACTTGTAGTCATGTGACTAACATCATGTAAGCATGTCGACAAGAAAATATGAGATGAGACATTTTGAGGTAACTAGCATTAATCTCATCCGTCTATTTAGAATGATTATATGGACAATGACTATAAATAGAAAGAAAAACGTGGTGACAAATTAGTAAACATTACAAAATTAATTCTTACATGTATAAATAAATAAATAAATAAAATAAAGGAAAAATTGAGAGTTTGTCCCTGAGTTATAATAGTAGTGATGACACAGTCCCTGGTTTATAACCGTATCCATTTTTGGTCCCTCAGTTATGAGCGAAGAGACGCATTTGGTCCCCAACCGTTAAAACTGACGAAAAATTAAAAAATATTTAAATTTTAGGGGTAAAGTAGGAAATTCACATTTTATTCATTTTTTTTTTTAATGTTGAAATCACTTTTGCAACATTATTTTCAACTTCCTAGCATTATATTTCAAGGTTCTTTCAAATCCAAAAAGCAATTCAAGTCATATTTGTATGACTTGTTAGTAAGCCTGATTTAAGTCTCGTATAAGGAACCTTTGACTCAGTAAAACAAGATAACACTTGATTAATTGTCTTCAAGCATGTAAAACACACCATCCACAAGTTTCTATTTTCCCTTACTAAACATAATGGTAATCTAAGGCTAATCCCATCCCAAAAATTTTACCCTTTCTAAATGACATGGAAGAGAGAGAATACATTTGTTATTCTTTTTTGATGCTGATGTGTATTGAAATTGAGAGAGAATTCTAAAATAGAAATAGGAGAGAGAATTTGCTAATGGAAGAAAAAGCTGCAAAAGGACAACTGCACAACTTTTTATGTCTTTTTTATTTTTATTATTTCTTTAATATTATTTTATTATATACAAAATTGATGATGTGGAAGTGGGACCCATTTTAGAAAGTTCGAGAATTTTTTGATAAGAATAGCCTAACCACAACTTTGAAATACAAGAAGATATCAAAATTTAGGTTTTTTTTTATGACAATCACTAAGGAGTTTAACTTGAGATTTTTAGTAGTAATTATCGTAAGCTCCCAGTAACTTAATCAATAATCCATAGTATCGGACAAATATAATAGTAGTATATATATATGGAGGTATATATATATATATATAGTATATATAGAGTATAGTAATAGTATATATAATATATATATATCATATATCATCACCTTCATCTTCTTTAAAAAAAGCAAGTATACCGAAATGAACCATAAGACCTCCCCAATATGAAAATTTAAGATTTTTGTAATTAAAACCGATTATTGACCCTAAACTACTGCATATAAAAAATAATACCATATAACAAATGTTCAATTATTCCCGTGGTGAATTTTTATAAAATCAACTGAATTTGACATTTGTATCTCAAAAATTATGGTTTGATTAAGTTTGTTGTTAGTAAAGAAAATGAAAATTTTGATAGGATATTATGTTTACACGTCTGAAGACAATGATCAAGTGTTTCTTTGTTTGTGCCTAAGTCTTAAGTTTGTTATACGAGAGTCAGGTTTCTAACAAGTAATAAGGAAAAGTTATGAAATGTTTATAATTGAATAATCATGATATTAGAGGCGTAGAAGTGAAAAATAATGTTATGAAAGGATTTTAATATAAGAAAGAGAAAAAAAATAGTGAAGGTTTTACTTTACTTTAAAAATTTAATAATTTTTTAAAAATTCATCAATTTTAATGGGATGAAGAAAGATAGGGGAAGAGGGAGGGTGTCCGTGGTTCGGTCCTGGTCATGAAGTATCATTGTCCACTCATACATAGCAGAGAAGATGAATACCGGAGTTAATTCTTTACAAGCATAAAAAATATAAGTTAAATCCCGAATCAGATTTTAAATTCTTAATAACGCATACAATGTAGAAGCCTTAGCTTACCTGACAATCCATATTCAGGAAACTGGGTTCGGACAGAAGCTGATCAAATAGGCTCGTCGATGACGGCACAACCGAGAAACCCGAACCAAGAGAAGTGGAGGAAGCAGCGGCGATATCTTCTTGGAAATCGGGATGGTTAACCTGACGTTTGGCGACGATGGAATGTCGTCGAAGAAAGATGAATCACTACTGTGGATGAGCTAATTTCGACGAGTAGAGAAGAGATGAGCTCCCTCCGGCAGCAGCTTGAGCTTCTCCGGCGAAGAGCTTGGTTAGAGTTAATGAAGAAGAAGCGTGAAAATGACCAAAATGCCCAGGGCAATATCGGAGCTCTCGCACTGAGACTTGACGGAGGAATACGGCCACAGGGACTGATTTGAACGAAAAAACAATTATTTTCGGGACCAAATCGATGAAATACTGATTCACGGCAACATTGACAAAGTCGGCGAATAAAGTGAGGACCAAAATCGTTTGAATTCACCCTCTAATTATAGATAATTATAATATAACTATATATATATATATATACTAATATATATATATATATATATATATATATATATACTAATATATATATATATATATAGTTATATATATAACAAGATTTACGTTTAAGATATATACTTATTAATTTCATCACCTCGATTATTTTTATCAAGTTTTACTATACATATATTTTATTTTATTTCTTACTTCTTAGGAACTACTGATACAATAAAAAAGTGTAAAATTGGGCACCGGATAATCGAGTGAATAGTGCAATTGGTTCCAAACCTAAAAAAAAAAAAGGCTATCATTCAAGTCCCCTTGAAACGGCCTTAAACAACCTACTCCCACGATCATCTTAGTATCAATAAATCCGACCAGAACTAAAAAATGCCTTCAATTCTAATCCATTCAGTCCCAGAACCTTGGGTATAAACTAGAGATCCACAAAATACAATTTTCCCTAAAATAAAATTTATCCCGTCCCGCAAGTTACCAAGCATTCCATGGAAATTGGAACTCTATATTTCCGTTAATGCGGTGTTGCTATTTGCAGTACCCATTGACTAAAATGAGGTATAAAGCCACCTTGAAAAATGTAAAAAAGGAGTAAATGTATTAAATACGTCCTAAGACTCAATTTTTAAGGGACGGGCGTGCACAAATAGCCTAATTGGACGTAATAGTGTAGTCAA
>VALG01014731.1:0-2500 GCA_009835305.1 Ipomoea purpurea | reverse complement strand
GCGGAAAGTTGCGGTAAGGTTGCGGTGCGGGGGTGCCGGTTGCGGAAAGTTGCGGTACGTGGGTTCCGAGGTTGCGGAAAGTTGCGGACTTATGCGGTACGGGGTGCCGAGATTGCGGAAAGTTGCGGTACAGGGGTGCGAGGTTGCGGAAAGTTGCGGTACGTGGGTGCCGAGGTTGCGGACTTATGCGGAACGAGGCCGCCCAAAATGCGCACAGTTGCGGACTCGTGCGGAAAATTTCACGCAACAGAGGTTTACCCGCCAGCCACCCCAGTACTTTTACGACGGTTGCTGTGCCTTGGCCTATGTCGTTTTACCTCGTTCTCGTGCCAAAATGGCATATACATTGGTTTTAAAGCTTATTGTACTACTTAATTAGTGAGGCAAATGAAATGTCATATATTCATCTCACATTCCCAACAACCCCAAGTACTTGGCTAAGTCAGACTAGGGACTTTGCGGACAGCTGGGCATAAATTTGGACATCGTCGTTTTCAATGAAATAATCATCCAAACGCTTTGAAATTTAACAAGCATTGTTAAAATGCTCTAAACTAAAGGACCATGCAATAACATTTGAAAAAAAATGCACGGAACCACCCGAAATGGCCGTGTGATTTACGGGACAAACCGTGTCTACTCCTGTCACTGGGGTTTTTATTTTTTTATCTACTATAGGGGGGTATGGTAGTTGAGGTGCCGGTCGAGTTTTTTCGGAGAGTGTTGGGACGGCCCCCCCTCGTCCCGTAGGCTCGTATGAGTGTTCCCGTCGCTCATACGAGTTTTTGGGGACCGGCACAGACCCATCGGAGTCGCAAGGCGGGGCGGCACACCACAGGACCGAGACGGACATGCAAGCAAACACGATTGGACCCGTTTTGGCGGTAAATTACAACCGTGAATCTGCAACATACCGTAGTAGGCTTGTAAGGGACCGGCACAGTGTCCAATCGTCTAGTAAGCTGTTCGTTAACGAATTGTGGTGCGCCGCAGGGGCGGAGGGCGGGTGTCGCAATGAACCCGCCCAGCGTAGCGCTGTGTAACGTTCGTGTCGCCGGGCGTGGGGGGTGAAGACCTCGTTAGAAGGATAGTAGTATTTTATTGCTCGAGGCATTTCATTCCTCGTTGGCATCCCCCACAGCACTTGCTCGACGGCGCAACGGACCTGACGGAGACGGACATGCAAAAAACGACCGTGGCACAAGTCGGGCAAAAAACAACCGTGAATCTACAATATACCGTTAGTAGGCTTGTAAGTTCCGACCCAGTGTCCAACCGTCTAGTAAGCTGTTCGTTAACTGATGCTTGAGCGCGCGCTACGTATCTGCCCAAGTGCAACGGGCGTTGTCCTAGCGTCGGATGTGGGGGCTGACCCACCTCGCAAGAGGTATGGTGTTGTATTGATCGAGGGATTCCACTCCCGAGGGCTTCCTCCACCTCACCCGATGGCGTGACGGACTCGCAACCAATTGTGCGGCGAGATGGGCATTCGGGTGTTACCTTTCGGACTCGTATGAGTGTTCCCGCCGCTCATACGTATTTTTGGGGACCGGCACAGACCCATCGTAGTCGCAAGGCGGGCGGCACACCACAGGACCGAGACGGACATGCAAGCAAACACGATTGGACCCGTTTGGCGGTAAATTACAACCGTGAATCTGCAACATACCGTAGTAGGCTTGTAAGGGACCGGCACAGTGTCCAATCGTCTAGTAAGCTGTTCGTTAACGAATTGTGGTGCGCCGCAGGGGCGGAGGGCGGGTGTCGCAATGAACCCGCCAGCGTAGCGCTGTGTAACGTTCGTGTCGCCGGGCGTGGGGGGTGAAGACCTCGTTAGAAGGATAGTAGTATTTTATTGCTCGAGGCATTTCATTCCTCGTTGGCATCCCCCACAGCACTTGCTCGACGGCGCAACGGACCTGACGGAGACGGACATGCAAAAAAACGACCGTGGCACAAGTCGGGCAAAAAACAACCGTGAATCTACAATATACCGTTAGTAGGCTTGTAAGTTCCGACCCAGTGTCCAACCGTCTAGTAAGCTGTTCGTTAACTGATGCTTGAGCGCGCGCTACGTATCTGCCCAAGTGCAACGGGCGTTGTCCTAGCGTCGGATGTGGGGGCTGACCCACCTCGCAAGAGGTATGGTGTTGTATTGATCGAGGGATTTCACTCCCCGAGGCCTTCCTCCACCTCACCCGATGGCGTGACGGACTCACAACCAATTGTGCGGCGAGATGGGCATTCGGTGGTTACCTTTGGGCATTCGGTGGGCATTCGGTGGTTGCCTTTGGGCATTCGGTGGTTACCTTTCGTACCTGTCGACGCGGGCGTTGCTCTCGTGACGGCCAGCTTCGGTGGGGACTCGTGCACGGATTCGTCCGGGTGCGGTTCCTGTCGATCCTCGGCTAAGCGAATGCGGTGTCTTAGCAATGCGGGAAGGTGCGTGAGTGGTTATCGGCGTGTGCGGTCAGGTTGGATCCCTGCTCGAGCAGCGACG
>VALG01014726.1:0-12307 GCA_009835305.1 Ipomoea purpurea | reverse complement strand
TTGTTTGAGGAAGGTATTTTCTGAGTTGCAGTATTGCACTCACCCTGTTCGGCACACCGAAAGAATGGTGAACACTAGCCTTGAGCGGGGGCGACACTGCTCCATAGAGGACAAAATCTGAGTTGAGATATGGCCGCAGCGACGTACTGACGGTTGAGACACTTACATACGATTTCGGTGTGTATAATACCTGACTTGGGTATTCTTGGTGGCGAAGAACAGAACCTATTTAGCGCTCGGTCTTAGTTAGTTTGAACATCTGGCTTTTACCCAAAAGGTACGATCGTTATTGTTAGAACACTGTTCATTAATATACACTCCGAAGTTTTTCGAATCATTGTGATAATAACAGCTGAAGTCTTGGGTCTGAATCGAGAGTTTCATATCGGGTACAAGCCAAATGATTTCAGAGGCTATTGGGGGCGTAACGCCACATCGAACCATAATGTGGTTTTTCGCAACTTTTACAATAGCGTTAGAATCAGTCGTAACTCATCTCAGCAGCAGAAGTACAAGAATTTTCTAAGACATCTTATAAGCAGCTTTATACGGCATCACATCTAGATATGCAGCGCTACACATCAGCTGCTAGACATCAGTAAACATAAAGTTCTCGTCATCTTCACAAAAACCATCGCACTTCTTGAGATAGACGATCATACCCACATAGCAAGATCAACACGATACTGTCGTACCCTGCTAACTTATATTGTAACAAAATATAAGCAAACTAGTGATACCAAACATCTAAATTTATAATAAGTATCTTATAGTATGACTATACAGGATACAAAATACATGCTTACCTGCACTCAATATAGACAAGCGAATTTTACAGTAACTCTGTGGACATGGTCCACTGGCCACATAGTTTCTGCCATATATGTATGCACAAATTTAGTAATTGTGGAATGTGTCCACCCTGTTTGGGTAATTGGACCAAATAGAACAGAACTGGCGATGCGGGATGAGACGGAAGCGTACCGTGGCAAAGAACTGTTCAAATAATTATGAATATATAGTTCCTTAAATTAATGAACTATACGTCTTCATATAATTATGAGCCATGAGAGTTTGAGCATAATTATGACATATAGTTTCTATAATTATTGAATATGCATCAAACTTAATAAGATGCTGAACTATGAAGTTTCAAAAAATATATAGAATATATACGTGTTTTCTATAGTTACGAACATATAGCTTTGGCAGTATTATGACATTCAGAGTTTCTGTAATTGCTGGAATATAGATGGTAATCAATCATTATGATATAAAGTTTCAAAAATTACGAATATATAGCTTTAATAATTATGAACATAGGTAGTTCAATAATTATCGAACATAGAATCGTGTCCACCTTGCAAGTAGACGTCGTCCATAGCATAACGATTATATACTATTAATCTAGAACAGCGCCCCAACCTTGCAGCCCCAATTTATAAATGTGGTTTAATTTCACACGAATGCACAGCAACGGATAGTTATGTTGTGGCATACTGTATGACCATAATACGGATGCAAAACCGAAATTCCGTTTTTATTAAAAATGCTGCGTCTCTCCTTTAAAAAAATAAGTTCGATTCCCAGCACATCGTATTTGCTTGTTCACTCATCTTCTGGATTTTAGTTCACAGATTATGGAATTCTTAGTTCATTGAATTCTGGAACTTATAAAAATATCCATCGAGGGGGGCTTGAAGTTGTAGTTTTCGCGTGTATTCTACAGAGAAAATTTTAGTTTCATAGGTTTTTGAATTCTTAGATTCATATCATTCTGGAATTTTTAGTTCATTAAAGATTAGATTCTGAAATTTTAGTTAATAGCATCTCTAGTGAACTTATAGTTCATCAATTCTGGAATGGTATAAGTTCATCGATTTTTTTGAAGGTTAGTTCATATGTTGTATGGGTGGAAATCGAACCTGAACTTTTTTTTAAGGGGAAGACGCGCATGTTTTAATAAAATGAACATCATTTTTGCATCCGTATGCACAACAATAATTTGCGTCAGCACGACTCCATCAAGATTGGTCCCTAACCTCAATCATCCATGTCTCCTAGTAATAGAGCCTTCCAATTCCATGTGATTGTATTCTAGATGGCTTTTGAAACTCCTCCATTAAAACTCATAACTCCACATTTTTTACAATTAACATCTCCTCACAACCACTAGACAACATCATGATTAATAACTGTAATTAGTAACAAAATTATATTGGCCAAATATATACGAGCAATCAAAGCAATTTAATCCAACACCTTCATCCGCTCCACTGTATGGAAAATGAAAGAAAATATGGCATTTATCAATACCATGTAAAAGTTTAATTGAGATTTTTTTTATCAATATCATCTATTAAAAAGTTCATTTGGGATTTTTATTTTGATTTTTTTTTTTAAATAACACCCATATCCATCAACTCACAACTACATGTCCAATTCAAACGATCTGACAAATTATATCACGGATCAAACAATAAATGTCCTAGTTGATTGTTTTTTTTTCTTTTTTTTTTTACCTTATAAAATCAAATAAACCATCCCATTAATAGCACCCTCTTAAAAAGCTGCCCCAAACCAACACTTATAAAATCAATTATATTTTTCTAACAATTCTCAAATAATATTAATATTTTTTCACAACTATATAATTTTCTCTAAACAACATACAGAGTTATAATTAAAAATTCGATGGAAATGAAATAATTGTGGTGGAAATTTAATGGAAGCAGTTATTAAAATGATGGACTTTATGGATGTTTAGTTGTATTTTTGCCACTCCTAACCGTCGACAAGTAATAATTTGCCAAAACTTAAAAATTACTTTGATTGATAATATAATAATAATAATAATAATAATACTAATAATAATAATAATAAAAAAAAAGAATAATATAATAATAATAATAATAATAATAATAATAATAATAATAATTATTATTTATTATTATTATTATTATTATTATTATTATTTTATTATTATTATTATTATTATTATTATTTTGTAAATTTAAGTTGAGTTGGTTGGAAAGTAGTGGTTTGATTGCATCAACTTTTCTTTTTGTTTCTTTGGTTCTAGGCCATTAACACATATAAAATCGAGACAAGAGGATTGTAAAGTAAAAAATATACTAACGTAAAAGAATAATTACACATAATATTTTCTTGCACGCCCCTGGCTTTCACCTCCATTATTTTACTATTAGTCATTTTATAGGCGATGCATCAAAATAAATATTAACTATTAGTACTATAGTGTTAAAAACTTAAAATTATAGTTATATTAAAATAAATTTTATAAAAATATAGTAATAAATTTTAAAAAAGGTCGTAAAACGCATATTATTTTAAAAAATATAATTGAATAATTTGGGTAATAGTCATGTTATGATTAATAATTGTTGTAGTTTTTTTTTTAGAATATTATGTCTAGAAAAAGCCAAGGAGTAGCATTTAATAAAATGATAAATGAATAAATTATAATTATGGAAGTAGTTAATATATAAAAACGGAAGTTTAACAATATAAAGACAATTTTGTTCGATAAAAAGTAGCAATACAATATTTTAATAACACAATATATAACTCAACAAGTATAGGGATATGGACATAAATCAATGGTACTATAATGATTTTTCTCAATTTCGTCCTAAACGACTTCAGTGACCTAATGTAGGTCTAGATTTTTGTGTTTTTGTTCAATTTAATCCTTTATTTGTTATTTTGTAAAATTAGTATTAAATAAAGGGACAATTCAGTAATTATCAATATTGACCTCTTTTTACTCACAACCCTGCCAAGTGTGAAACCTCTCTTTTTCTTTTACGAATTACTCTTGGACCTTGCTAATCAAATTTTATATTCACAGGTTTGGGAGTAATTCGTACAAAAAAAAAAAAAGATTTCGCATTTCGTAGGTCTATGAGTAATGAGATGTCAATATTGAAATTACTGAATTGTTTCTCTGTTTAATACCAAATGGACGGAATAACAATCGGAGGACTAAATTGAGCAAAGATACAAAAATTTGAGACTACATTAGGTCACCAATATCATTTAGAACGAAATTGAGAAATATCATTTTAAGTATGAACTCTTTTTTTTTTCTTTTTTCTTTTTTTTAAATAAGTTTGAACCTCAAACTTTAGAGCCCTACACCATTCATGTCCTAGAGATTGGTAGATGAAATAATTAAATCACGGAATGTGTCTCAACTAACTTACAAATTACATGCTCCAAGTCCAAATTGTGGGATATTTAAATTTTTATAGAGTATAGATTATGAATATAATATAGAGATGGATTATATTATTGTAGCTCTCCTTTTGCAGTTTTCTCTATTGATCTCCTCCTCTTTTCCATTTTCTAATTTGGTGCAGACTTGGCCTTCCTTGTTTAACTAATGAAATTATTTAATGTAATTTGAATTGAGAAAAGTTGAGGTTAAAGTCTACGACAATCTTAAAACGCTGCCCAATGAAAAGAGTGCATGGATCGGAGAACGTAGAAATTTTTTCTTAAATTTGGTGGGGACACCAGCCTACAATCATGACCCTTTGACCCAACCGGCGGCATATATATGCTTTCACTTTCATTTACATTAAAACTCGTGGACAAAAGAGAGTCATTTTACACATATATAATTAATGGACAAAAGTGGTAACTTATAAGGAAAGGGAAGATGTAAAATGATAAATGTTTTTGTGCTGTGTGTTTATTAACTGTTGATTATTTGTTAACTTGTAAGAAAAGATGATTTAAAGCAATAATTACTGAATTACATGCATAAAATATTTCTAAAACATATATAAAAGTTAGTTTTCAACAGTAAATTTGTTTTAATTTATTATCCCACAGAGATAGTACAAGTATTTTGAACATTGAAAAGTAAAAGCCAATTGTGTCTTCATATTAAATTCAAACATTCTATTCATCATTCAGGAATCACTGCTCGAAAATATAAAAATTTCCGACCACCTAAAAGTGATCTTAAATAAAGTTTAAAAGTCTTGTTCCGACCACTTTTGGTATTTGGAAAGACTTTGTTGCTATTATCGACCACTTTTTACTTTCAACTTAATTTAAGATCACTTTCAGATGATTGGAAATTCCATAATTTCCAACAGTGAATTACCGGCACAGATTTAGTTTACTGATTCAGTTTCGAACCTCAACAGTGACAGTGTAGAGATTATATTCGAAGTGAATAATTTACATCCTCCAAAATGCACTGTGTCCTAATCTACTGGTCCATAAATACATAAAACGACACATATATGTTTGATAATTCAATGTTTGAAAAACACTGCAAGAAGATCTTCCCCAGAGTGCAAATATGTCATCCTCCATGTTCATAATCCTCATACCAATTATACTCTTCTTCTTTTTCTTTAATCCATTATTTGTTGAAGCACAAAGTGGGCATCTTCCCCCAGATGAATGTGAGCCCCTCAACTCTGCATGTGTTTGTTTTCTTAATTGCTTGGTGATTATGAATTACATATGTATTAACAGCTAGATTTTGTTGAATTAATGTATATGGAATGAAGTGAATGCACTGAAGGAAATAGGTGATCAACTGGGGAAGAAGGACTGGGATTTTAGACTAAATCCTTGTAACAAAAACAACTCTAACTGGTTGACACCAGATAGGGAGGATATGCCTCTGTACACTAATACTCTCACTTGCAATTGTAGCTTCCCTGCTGGTATTTGCCATGTGCAAAGCATGTAAGCTTTTCCTTCTACTCATTATATTACTCTCTTCTTCAATTTCTCATTTAATTTCGTCTTTCTCGGATCCCATTTTTGTTGCAATGATTTTGATCCTGTTGTTGGTACGCTTTGCCCCCTGGATGGTCAGGTTAAGAAACTTCGGGGGTGTTTGATATATAGCTATTAGCTGATTGGGTTAGTCAGTTTGACTAGTTGATAGCATTAAAGTGTTTGGTAAATTAGCTGTTAGCTGATAGCTGTTACATACAAAATGACTTTCTCAAAAAGTTGATCGAAAAATTACTTTGAACAGCTTTTTGATCGAAAAGGTTACTAGGACACATCATCCTAATAGTCTATACTGTTTTTGTAAACAGAGTTTTGAAAGGACAGGATCTGCAAGGTGTTCTTTCCTCCTGCCTTGGTGAAGTTACCCTTTCTCAAGATAATGTACCAATCTACACTTTCTACATTTATGCAATTATCTATTCTGCTTATTCATATTCTTGGCTTGATTAATAGTATTATTTTTTTGCAGCGATTTCACCCGCAACTACTTGAGTGGTACAATCCCCCCCTGAATGGGCTTCTGCCAAATTGAAAATCTGTAAGTTGTGCTGTGTATTATAACCTAAGCTATATGAGTGTAAGCCATCTGCTTGTCCATTGTAAAGAAGTGAAAATTTGCAGAACTCTTACTGTGAATCGATTGTCTGGGCCAATTCCAACATATTTGGGAAATATAACTTCTCTTGTATATTTGTATGTTCCCTCGCTCCTCTTGCTCTAGCTACTTACATGAATTAAACATTTTTTGAGGAATTAAATGTTTGGTTTTTGTTGTAAACAACAAATGAATTTTCAGAAGCTTGGAGAACAATATGTTCAATGGAACCGTTCCACCCGAGCTTGGGAAACTTTCAAACTTACAAAATCTGTAAGAATCCTTCCCTTCGATCACTAGCTATATATGAAATTTTCGTTATCACTTGTTTGACGGACGTTTCTCTATTTTTGCTCTCTGTAGCGTTCTGAGTGCTAATAATCTCACAGGTGAATTGCCAAAAGAACTTTATGCTCTCACAAATTTGACAGAGCTGTAAGTGCATCATTTCATATATATTCTTAATTTTATTTGTTTTCTTCTATAATTTATGTTGATCTTGTGATGTTTCCTGGGAAAATCAATGCAGTAGACTCAGTAGTAATAACTTCACTGGGAAACTGCCTAGCTTTCAGAGTTGGAAAAACCTTCAAAAATTGTAAGCATCCAAATGTAACACTTCATAATTGGAATCTTTAGATGCAACCATTTTTTTTTTAATTGACAAACACGATTTGCAGAGAGCTTCAAGCAGTGGTTTTGAGGGCCCATACCCGAAACTATTTCTGTCCTTACAAGTTTGATAGAACTGTGAGTTAAGATTTCCTTTGACGATTTCGATGATAGCATAATTTGCTATGGTTAAGCTAAGGTCACCAAAATGAAGTTTAATTGTGAACAACATGAATCTGCAGTAGAATCAGTGACCTAAATGGAGGCGGAGGCTCCCGATTTCCTAACATTAATAAACATGCCAGGCATGATAAAGTTGTGAGTAACACATTCTCGTTCCAAAAATATAAACTTAATTTTCATATTTCCACTATGAGTCGAAGTTATTTATGCAAAAAATAACTTTTGGGTGCAGGATGTTGAGGAGTTGTAAATCTTTCTGGGACGATACCTAACATAGTTTATATGACAGGCTTGCAATATCTGTAATTTCTGAAACTTGATTTTTCGTTTGATACTTCTCTTGTGTGAAAATTTCGTATTGCCTAAGAGAAAGCTGAAGTATAAGCTGAAAATATATTAAACTTGATTTTTCGGGGATATAATGCTTGACATATTTTGTTGTGATATATATTGAATTCGCAGAGATTTGAGTTTCAATAATCTAGAAGGAGGGATTGATGGTCTTCAAGATCTTGCTAAAGTTCAATTCATGTGAGTAAACAATTAATTTTGATGTTAACGATTACGTATAATCTATTTGGTCATATTGTTCCAATAGACATCTAAACAACATTCTAGTTATGTTTCTTATACTTGCATTTTGGTTTTTGTATGTTATAGGTATCTTACGAATAACTCACTTAGTGGACCGATTCCTCAGTGGATTCTAAGTCAAGATTCCAGACAGTAAGTTCAGAAGATTAGATGAGTTGTTTATATCTGAGTTTTCAACTATTCTTTTGTCATAGAAAGCACTAACAGATTTAGAAGTTGGTGTACAGTGACATCGATCTTTCCTACAATAATTTTGATGAAAGCTCAGTGCCAACAAATTGTCGAGAAACCCTGTAAGATTCTGTCCCTTTTATACCCCTACTCTTTCAAGTGATCATTTTAGCTGACTTTCTCATTGTTCTATCAGAAATTTGTTCAAAAGCTATAAGGCAGGAGAAAGTTCGTAAGTTTTAACATCTTTTGACAAAGCATATATGTATATATATATATATATATTGATAACGTAATTTAGTCCCCAAACATTTTTTTTACTTGAGCTCCCTTTTGGCTTTGTATAGAGATGCTGCAAAGTGTTTTCTGCAATGTTCAAAGGGTAAGCACATCCGATCCTCAAAGTGTTAGCCGTTTTCTTATATCGTTGTATGACTAATGTCTAGTTCATTTTTCTGCAGATTGGTATTCATTTCACATCAATTGTGGTGGAGGCGATGTTTTGATTGGTGACACTACATATGACGCAGATGAAGATTCCACTGGCTTCACGAAATTTGTTCCCACTAGAGAGAACTGGGTAACGAGTAGTACAGGGGTCTTTTGGGATAGAAATAAAACACTGCTCGACTATACAGCAAAAAATAAATCTGTCATCGAGGGAAACGACCCTCAACTCTACCAGACAGCTCGCTTGTCTCCTTTATCTTTGACTTATTATGGACGGTGTTTGGCAAATGGAAACTATACCGTGAAACTTCACTTTGCAGAACTAGTTTTGAGAGATAATAGATCGTTTCAAAGCCTTGGAAGACGCGTATTCGATGTTTATATACAGGTGAACTTAGAATTAGAGTTTAAAGTGAGGACTTCACTTGTTAAATGATGACACTCATTAATAGTGGTTTTATTGGTTCCAGGGTGAAAGGAAATTAAAAGATTTCGATATGAAACCGTTGCACAAGGAGTTGATAAACCCTTGGTTGAACAATTTCGAGCAGTAGTCAAAGATAAAACTCTAGAGGTGCGCTTTGAGTATGCTGGGAAAGGAACAACAGCGGTCCCGAGTAGAGGAACATATGGCCCTTTAATATCTGCCATTTCTGTGGAATCTGGTAATCTCTCCATATGATATACCTATGGAAAAATTTTTAATCCTCCCTAAAAGTCTTAAACTTGCATACATCTCCTTGTTTAGTTACTTTTATTGTTTATTATGTTGCCGATAAATTTACAAATCTAATTTAATCTCATGCCATTTTTACCTGCAGATTTCAAGCCTCCTCGAAAGAAAAAGACTTTAATAGCTGTTGCAGTGTCTTCTTCTCTTTTTTATTTTCACGATTCTCTGTTTTGCTTGGTGGAAAAATCTACATCAGAAAAAAGACCTCACAAGAAAACGGTACTTTGACTCTGCAACAATTTGTGCATGCACTCACTTACACATAGTATCAACCTCAGCTAAGTTGTCACGTCGTTGACTTGGTAACTACAAAGTTCCAAGTATCGACTCCTAGCGGAATTGCCTGTTGGCTTTCTTGGTTTGAGCTTGTCAACTATGGAAAAACCTAGGCTGGTTTACATCTTATGGTTCTTTGCCAGCTAGGGTCACAAGGCAGGAATTACCCAGTGCACACCCTTGCAGAGGCAACATCACAAACTTTTTTTTCATGCACTAGAAATTATATTTCTTAAAGTTGTTTTGGTGCAGAACTACAAAGTCTTGATCTACGGACGGGTCTATTACCTTAAGACAAATTAAAGCCGCTACAAAAACTTTGATGCTACAAATAAGATCCGGGGAAGGTGGTTTTGGGCCCGTATACAAGGTATAGTGAAATATATGTGGATATTCATAATAATTTTAGTACTCCGTATGTTACCCTACATATATCAACACTTCGGTTTTTGGCTTACTATCAGCATAGATGCTCTATGTTGATGTTCTGGGATTTTCCCTTGTGTATATAAAACTAGGGTACACTATTGGATGGTACAATTATTGCTGTGAACGAACTCTCATCCATATCAAGACAAGGAAACCGTGTGAATTTTTGAACGAAATAGGCATGATTTCTTGTTTACAACACCCTAATCTTGTAAAACTTTATGGGTGCTGTTTGAGGGAAAGCAACTGCTGCTAGTGTATGAGTACATGGAAAACAACAGCCTTGCTCATGCTCTTTTTGGTAAGTTCAAAGTCTTAGTTATTTTGGCTGCTAGTAAATAAACAAAAGCATGGGTGTTATGAATTTACGGTTAATTACAGGTCCCGAAGAGTGGCAACTGAAAGTAGATTGGCTTACTAGGACAAAGAATCTGTGTTGGCATTGCAAAAGGTTTAGCTTCCTCCACGAAGAATCAGCATTAAAAATTGTTCATAGGGACATTAAAGCCACCAATGTGCTTCTTGACAAAGAACTCGATCCAAAAAATTTCTGACTTTGGCCTAGCTAAACTTGCCGATGATGGAATACACACATCATTACAAGAGTTGCGGGGACAATGTAAGATGTAATAACAATTCCTCGCCATTTGTATTTCCAAATTCATCATATAGTTTTTAAAAGAACAATTAGGCTTGCAACATTTGCATCTTGTTGCCATAGGTTGATAGAATTCGATCACATTTGCCAAAATTTTGAATCTCCGAACTTCTTTCTACGCTTCTCTGCATTGAGTTTTTCTAGAGAAATGAACGTTATTCTTTACTTTTTTTTTTTGTCTCTATAGAGATATATGGCTCCTGAATATGCAATGTGGGGCTACTTAACAGACAAAGCTGATGTCTATAGTTTCGGAGTGGTGGCACTGGAAATGTGCCGGAAAGAACAACAGAGATATCCTTCCTAATGGACGAAACATAACGTTTGTCTTCTTGATTGGAGTTTAGATATATATACTATATATATATATATATATATATAATATTATATACTATATATATTATATATATATTATAATATCAAGGCGGTCATCTACCAAACTCATACATACATTGCAGACCTTACAACTTAACTACTGCTTAGCTTTTCTTTATACTCGAATCATGTTGTGTTTATGTTGATTTTATGCAACATTTTCAGACGCTTGTTCTTAAGAAAAGAGAAATCTAATTGGAGCTAATAGATCCAGTCTGGGTTGTTGATTTTCAACAAAGAACAAGAATCAAATTGATCATAAGGGGCTTTGCTTTGTACTAATCACTTCTCCAGTCTAAGGCATCCATGTCTGCAGTAGGTCGGCGATGCGTTGAGGCCATCGATGATATTCTTGAGTACAATTTCGTCATTCACGAATTCAATTTTGAAAGTAAATGAGGGACGGTTATGTGAAAATGCCAGTGGGCTCGAGTTACTTCTGCCAACAAGTAGAAATTCGTCCTTAGCAAAATTAATAGTGAATCATTATAATTGCATCCAAAATTAGGAAGAATGCATTGTTACTATAAATGTATGGAAACATAAGAAACTACATTTGACCTATACAAACTAGTTCTTCCATGATAACCAACTCAATATCATAAATGAGTTTAGTTTTCTGTGATGTATACTATCAATCGTATTGCAACTCAGGAACATGAACTATCACTTGCAGTCTAAGGTAACCGGCAGGAATGTTAGTAAAAGAAATAATATGTTTGATCTTTTAGTTGTTCGTGTTATTTGTAGTATATTATGAACATGAACTCTGTCATTGAACAACTAAATTTTGTTATTATGAATATGAATCTACGTGATATGTTACAAAGGTCCACGAGTGACACAGTGAACCCTGGTCCACGATATAATTTGTGACTAGGCGAGAGGTTCCTGGCCGTGGAGACTAGTCAATTTCTTGAATTTCTTAAAGATATATAATTTTTTTTATTGTTAATTTACATTTGGGGAAAAGTTTACATTGTAAGGAGATCATCTTAATCGAGTGGTGTTCCATCATAACAATCTCTCATTGCTTGAGATTGAATTCATGTAGGTCACATTTGTACTCAGGAATATCATCACAGCCTTCAAGCATGCTAACAACTGCAGACAACTGGATGCCTAAGGACCGGGAGGATCGTACAAATTCAAAGCCACTTTGATCTTCTAAGTGCCTTTTCTTTATCGAAATCAGAATCCTCTTGGATCTATTAAGCCTAATTAGAGGGGGGGTTTTTCCTTTTCTGAAAGATCAAGTGCTGAAATGTGCATCAAATAAACAAAACACAACAATAATTATAAGAATAGGCCACATAATACTTGATAATATTTGCAATGAATAATATAAGTTTGAGTAGTACTAAATAATCATCACCCAATCAAGGAGGCATTAATGCAATTCTCATAAATAGGACGAATTACCTTCACGTTGTTTTTTGCCAGG
>VALG01014715.1:0-11325 GCA_009835305.1 Ipomoea purpurea | reverse complement strand
TACGATAAATGTCGATGGACACATTCGGATGTGAACCACAACTGGAACGGAGCCCGGACATCAGGGCTCTCGATATGAACGAGACCGGACGGCGGGCTCGCCGATTAAAACCGTCGATGGACACATTCGGAGTGTACCACTAACTGAACGAGGCCGGGACAGACCCCGGCTCTCGATGACAAGCGGGAAAAGGCCCGGGTCGCGAATAGAACGTCGATGACACATTCGAGTTGTACCACCTACTGAACGACGGGACGGACCCGTGCACGCGATGAACTCGAGGCCGACAGGCCCGAGCTCGCGTTAAAATGTTGATGGAAGCATTCGAGTGTAACCACCAACTGGAATCTGAGGTCGGGACGGACCGGCTCTCGATGAACGAGGCCGGGACGGACCCGGGGTCTCGATGAATGAGGCCGGGACGGACCCGGGCCGGCGGAAAAACTTTGATGGACCATTCCAGTGTAACCACCAACCTGAACGATCTCCATGACGGTATCTCCGTGGGGTCTCGACGAACGATACCGGGACTGGCCGGGCCTCGGGATAAAACGGTCGATTGGACACATTCGATGTACCGCCATTGAACGAGGCTGGGACAGACCCGGGCTCTCGATAAACGGATGGGACGGGCCCGGCTCGCGATTAAAACGTCGATAACCACATTGAATGTACCACCAATGAACGAAGGCCGGGACGGAACCCGGGCTCTCGATAAACGAGGGCAGAATGGAACCGGTGCTGGCGATAAAACGTCGATGGACACATTCGAGTGTTACCACCAACTGAACGAGGTCGGGACGACCCGGGTTCTCTTATGAACGAGCCGGATGGGCCTGGGCTCGCGACTAAAACGTCGATGCGACACATCGAGTGTACCACCAACTGAATGAGGCCAGGACGGACCCGGGCTTCTCGACGAACGAGGACGGGACGGGCCCGGGCTTGCGTTAAAACGTCGATGGGACAACATCGAGTGACCACCAACTGAACGAGCCCAGGACGGACCCGGGGTCCGACGAACGGAGCCGGGACGGGCCCGGGCTCGGGATAAAACGTCGATGGCACATTCGAGTGTACCACCAACTGAACGAGGCCGGGACTGACTCGGGCTCGCGATGAACGAGGCGGAGCGGGCCCGGGTCGCGATAAAACGTCGATGTACACATTCGTGTGTACCTCCAACTGAACGAGGCCGGGACGGACCCAGTGCTCGCGATGAACGAGGCCGGGACGGGCCCGGGTCGCGTTAAAACGTTCGATGGACACATTCGAGTGTACCGCCAACTGAACGAGGCCGTTGACGGACCCGGGCTCTCGGATGAACGAGGCCGGACGGACCGGGGTCTCAATGAACGAGCCGGAACGGGGCTACGATAAAATGTCGATGGACACATTCGAGTGTACCAACAACTGAACGAGCCTGGGACAGACCCGGGCTCTCGCTGGAACGAGACCGGGACGGGCCCGGGCTCGCGATAAAACGTCGATGGACACATTCGAGTGTACCACTAACAGAACGAGGCGGGACAGACCCGGGCTCGCGATGAAAGAGGACGGGACGGGCCCGGGGTCGCGATAAAACGTCGATGGACACATTCGAGTGTACCACCTACCGAACGAGGCCGGGACGGACCCGTGCTCGCGATGAACGAGGCCGGGACAAGCCCGGGCTCGCGTTAAAACGTTGATGGACACATTCGAGTGTAACACCAACTGAACGAGGTCGCGACGGACCCGGGTCTCGATGAATGAGGCCGGGACGTGCCCGGGTTCACGATAAAACGTCGATGGACACATTCCAGTGTACCACCAACTGAACGAGCCCAGGACGGACCCGGGCTCTCGACGAACGAGACCGGGACTGGCCGGGGCTCGGATAAAACGTCGATGGACAACATTCGATTGTACCGCCAATTGAACGAGGGCTGGACGACCCGGGCTCTCGATAAACGAGGCTGGGACGCCGGGCTCGCGATAAAACGTCGATACATATTCGAATGTACCACCAACTTGACGAGGCCTGGACGGACCCGGGCTCTCGATGAACGAGGGCAGAATGGAACCGGTGGCGACTAAAAGTCGATGGACACATTCGAGTGTACCACCAAGTGAACGAGGCCGGGACGGACTTCGGGCTCGCGATGAACGAGGTCGGGACGGGCCCGGGTCGCGATAAAACGTCGATAGACACATTCGTGTGTACCACCAACTGAACGAGGCTGTGACGGACGTGCTCGCGATGAACGAAGCCGGGACGGGCCCGGCTTGCGTTAAAACGTCGATGGACACATTCGAGGTACCACCAACTGAACTAGCCCAGGACGGGACCCGGGGTCTCGACGAACGAGACCGTTGGACGGGGCCCGGCCAGCATTAATACGTCTGATGGAACACACCCCCTTTCGGAGTTACCGACCAACTGAAACGAGGCTGGGACGGACCCGGCTTCTCGATAAACGAGGCTTGGACGGGCCCGGTCTCGCGATAAAAAACGTCGATGGACACATTCGAATTACCCACCAACTGAACGGAGGCCGGGACGGACCCGGGCTCTCGATGAACGAGCGGGTTGAACCGGGCTGGCGATAAAACGTCGATGGACACATTCGAGTGTACCACCAACTGAACGAGGCCGGGACGGGCCCGGGGTCGCGATAAAACGTCGATAGACACATTCGTGTGTAGCACAAACTGAACGAGGCTGGGACGGACACGTGTCGCGGATGGAACGAGGGTCGGGACGTGCCCGGGCTCGCGTTAAAACGTCGATGGACACATTCGAGTGTACCACCAACTGAACGAGGCCGGGACGGACCCGGGTTCTCGTGAACGAGGCCGGGATGGGCCTGGGCTCGCGATAAAACGTCGATGGACACATTCGAGTGTACCACCAACTGAATGACGCCAGGACGGACCCGGGATCTCGACGACTCGAGGCCGGGACGGGCCCGGGGCTTGCGTTTAAAAGCGTCGATGGACACATTTCGAGTGTACCACCAACTGAACGAGCCCAGGACGCGACCCGGGGTCTCGACGAACGAGACCGGGAACGGGCCCGGGCTCGGGAAAAAACGTCGGATGGACACATTCGAGTGTACCACCAACTGAACGAGGCCGGGACTGACTCGGGCTCGCGATGAACGAGGGCGGCGGGCCGCGGTCGCGATAAAACTGTCGATGTACACATCGTGTGTACCTCCAACTGAACGAGGCCGGGACGGACCCGTGCTCGCGATGAACGAGGCCTGGGACGGGCCCTGGCTCGCGTTAAAACGTCGATGGACACATTCGAGTGTACCACAACTGAACGAGGCCGGGACGGACCCGGCTCTCGATGAACGAGGCCGGGACGGGCCCGGGCTCGCGATAAAACGTCGATGGACACATTCAAGTGTACCACCAACTGAACGAGGCCAGGACGGACGGGCTCTCGACGAACGGATGAACTTGGTAGAAAGGTCAGCGAAGCACGTAATGGACCCCGGTTCGAGGACTTGAACCACTCAACCGCCCATCCGGAAAGCGTGGAGAAGAAGGCTCGGCAGATAACTGCGTCGATACGCCCATCATGATCATATTCCCATAGAAGGAGTTGACATGCTCCTCTGGGTCTGTTTTCCCGGAGTAGTCCTTCGATCCCTAGACTCGGAGATCTATCGGGTATGACTGCTGCATGATGTCGCTGGAGAAAGGAGTCCGTAGCAACTTAGTGTCCATGGTCGGGACTTGCGATGTTTGTTCCTGCTTCCACCGGTTGAACCCCTGACGGACCTGCTTCATGATCTCGCGCGGGACTCCGGCCGGCATGTTTGGCGGGTTGTCTCGTCGGTGATTGCTCTTAGACGAGCTCACCTCCTCTGAGTCCGCGCCTCGACTGGACACCGACCGGACTAGCGATGCCTTCTCCCCGCCGGTCGGGCTCGGCGGGGTGAATTCGTGGGCTGCAAACTATCGAATGCACTCGTCCGGGGCGCTTGCCCTTCTGAATGGTCGATCGAACCTAGGCGGGTGCGGGCCGGTCGGCGTTGGGGCTGAGTAGCCTCGGGTTGAGGATTCCACGGTTCTCGTGGCGATGGAACACCGCCCATGTCATGCTCGCTCGCTCCCGGACCGAAGGCGAGGGCTGCGACCCGGTAATTGTGGACCGGGCTATACATCGGTGGTGGGTACATCCCCGGCATCGGTGGCTGCGGATATACCGGGGGTAATAACGCGGAGCATTGTCCTACCATTGGTATGCTGCATCCATGAATCCCGGGACAGCTCCCGGGGCTTGGTATGCGGCTTGGATAGGGATATCCCTGTAAGCGGCTTCTGCCGGTCCCATGTTCGACGGCTCTGGCGGCTGAAACGCTCCTTCGGGCGGTTGATTGAGGTCCATTCGGGCATTCAGATGCGGTCGTAAGTCTGGTTGAGCGTCGTCAGGCTCTTCGCCAGCGTTGAAGAAGTCAATGAAGGGATACATGTAGAGGAGATCGGTAAAGACGTCTGGTTTTTGTACCGGTCCCCACGGACGGCACCAAATGATGTGGATAAACAATCGTATATAGATAACAAAGAAAGGTTACAGGAGGTCTAAGGAAGTCCGATCGTAGATGATAACCGGGAACCTCTCTAACCTATCCTCTCTCCTAATCCAAAAGTCATTCACTCAAGCATTTAATGCAGTATTTATAAGGGACATGGGGAAAAGCACCCGGTCTTCCGGCATGTCGGACACGTGGGAGCATGCACTGGGCCCTAGGAAGGCATGCATGCAACGGTACGCGTAGCGAGCATCCTCCTGTCACTTGCGTGGCCCATCTCGACCCGGCCATCTCTCCCGCTCACCGGTTAGGCACCGGCGAGGCCTTCAGAGCGTTCCAAGCCATGAGGCTGACCGGGCAACCGGGCAGGGAGCCATACCGAGCGAACCCGGGCAGGCTAGGCGGATCGTGTGACCGGGGTATATTCCCTATCACAATGTTATATGGAGTAATAATATAATTTGTGGAGCAAGATTTGAATTTTTCTCACAAGTTTGAATTGCTATCAGTTACAAATTCATATTTTCAATTTAATTCAACCATACACATGTTTAAATCACACCTTATTAAAACATATTAAAAGGAAAACGGGTCGTTTACTTCATTTTTCTGTTTTTCCATTTCCAGTTTTTCATTTCTCTATTTCTCTGGTTTTCCTTCTCAATTCCTTCAGTTTTTCATTTCTCCAATTTTCTTATTTTCATTCACTATTCCTCCCATTTTTCATTTTTCTAATTTTATGGTTTTATTAAATACAATCATCTCATATTATGGAGTTTTATAATGATAAGAGTGATAATATAATAATAATAATGAATAATAATATAATAACATAATTAATAAAAAAAGGGGAAAAAGGAAAAACTAAAAATAACAACAACAACAACAGACAAAACACAAACACAAAACAATAATAAAAAGATAATTAATAATAATAAGTTAATAATAAAAAGCTAGTTGAAGAGGGGGTCGGCAGGTCGGTAAAATAAAATAATAATAAAATAAAATATAAAATAATTTAATAAATTAAAACACAAAAAAAAAGGCGCAAAGAGGGCAATTGAAATTTATTAGTGAAGTAATATACCAGATAGAAGAAGACCTATAATATAGTTGTAAGGTATATGAATGGTTAGAGAAGAGGGCAAAGAGGCAAGAGATACAAAGAAGGAGTTCGTACCTTGAGACCTCCAAGAGTCAGCGGGTTGGCAAGGCTGTTTAACCGCATATTTCCTGGCCATCGTCTAAATGGAGAACTCTAATTAGTTTTCTCCAAATGGTGACCATAAGCTGAAAAAATTGAGGAGTAAATTTTTGAAAAAATTTTGGTGGAACTTTTTCAATTTTATTTTTTCCACTTCTCAATTTCTCTATTTTTTGAAAAATTCTTCAATTTTGTCAAGTTGGTAAACGACCGTTTTTATACAAATTGAATGATATAACAATGTCTGTGAGGAGCGGTGAGTTCTTTTGTTGTATTTGACAAAAAGTTTTGAGAGGTTAGAGCAAAAATTTTAGTGATGAAGAAAATTCACACACTACTTAAGCGGGTATAAGTTTTACTTTTATATAATGTGATTGCTTTTAAGTTTTAACTGATCGTGCGGATGTGGTATGACCTAGATTTATGTAAATGGGAGTTTTTTTTTTTTTTTTTTTTTTTTTTTTTTTTTTAAAGAAAAAACAAGTTTCAAGAGGTGTAGAGTGGAAATTTGAAGAGTGGGAGGGTGAGATTGCAATTTGTGATAGAGTTTTGTTTGTGGACAATTACCAAGAAAGAAAGAAAAGGATAAACAAACTGAGAAAAAGAGGCGGCGGGAATCTCCGATTCTCCGGCCACGTATCCCTCCCTCTCGACTTGATAAAGCCATCCCTTAAACGTGGCACAACACTATAGGTCAATTCCCAGAATTTTAAATTTAATTTTTTTGTGTGCAAATAATTTCTTCCGTAAAAGAAAAGTAAAAAAGTTTCATTTCAGGTATATAGCAGATTAATAAACCCTCACTTCCTCAAAATCTCTCTTTTCATTCTCAATCGTAGAGAGAAATCAATAGTCGTTGTGGATTGGTCGGTGTATACGTAATCACGTATGCGTGTGTTGTTTGTATATGTTTGTTAATAGATAGATAGATAGATAGTTGTTGTTTGATTGGAATTGGGAATTCGTCGGTGGTTGGTTGGTGGTTGCGAGTTTGGATTGATTAATTGATGGATTGATTGATCGGATCTTGGATTTTTTTTTTTTTTTTTTTTTGCTGTGTGTGGGATTTGATCTGCATGAGCGGTGTAACGGCGAGTCAGGAATTGTTGTTGTTGTGAAGGTTTTGTCGTGGTGGAATATCCACAACATGTCTGCCATAGTGTGCGGCAAGAGATCAAGTATCTTCGAGGATTTGCCGTCATCGTCGCCGTCGTCAGCAGGATCTCCGTCGTCCCCTCCGAGCGCGAAAAGGATCGCGCTCGTCTTTCTCTCCGCGAGAGGTCCGCCGCCGCCGCCAGTTTATTCTCGGCTGCTTCCTGGACATCGGTTTCAACGCCGGCTTGGGTTATTTGGTTGCTCGCTTCCCTAGCTGGACAAAGAGGTTTTGGTTAATTTATCCTTATCAAGACTTCATTTTCTAGTGTTTTGAATTTGAAGTTTATGTTTTTTTGCTATTCTGAATTGTTGTTATTGGAATTGGGGAATGGCTTATTGGTATCTAATGCCATTTATCGAACTTTTGCTTGGGATTTTGTAGGCAGTGTTAGGGTTGCGCAAACTTTATTGCAATTCTATTTTCTTAGTACTGTGTCATTAAAACCCTGGATTTTATCTGAAGCTAATAACTTTTCCCAGTACTCTCAAATTGTCATGACTTCAAAACTTTGTTGGAGAAATGTGTGATTTTGGTTGGCTTATGGAGTACTTTGTGCAATATTGTTCAATGAATTTCACTTGTATGGTTATCAAAAATTTGGCTGTCAATGCTCTAAAATGCAAATTTGGATATATATACTTATATATATATATATATATAATATATATATAATATATAATATATATTATATATATATATATATATATAATACTATATATCACTCAAATTCTTGGACTGGAAGTATATGGTTCTAACTGGCACTGTTGGTGTATCACATGACTTTTATGTTAATTTATGCTTGTTTGATCATATACTGATTATGAACTTGTGAGTTATATCAGTCTATAGTGTATTGGAGTTCATTATATTTATTTTATTTTTTCATATATTATATGAAGTTGTTATGGAGAGCATGTTTTGAATTGATTACCATTAATACTATTAATACTAGCCTAACATAGTACTGCTGAAAGTTGCAATTCTGATACCATTTTTTTGTGTATGCTTGGTGAATTATGTGCCTTGTATTTTAAAAGCTGCAATGGGATTTGTTCAATATATAGTATATACTAATACTACCACATGAAATTCATAAGTGAACTAAGTCCAACATAATTTACCTATCTATTGTAGCAGCTTATGTGTTTAAGACTGTTCAGAGGTTTATTCATCCGTGTAAATAGAATCTATGTAAGCATACATATACTTTAGCTCCGCTCATGGAATTGTTCATGTCACCAATCGCTCTGTAATTATGCATGGAAGTTTAAATTTATTGCAGAGGAAAGAATACACTGACTGATGATGTTTTAACTTTGGCAGGAAAGATTGACGTAATGCGTGTAGATTTAACTTTTTAAATTTAAATGTGTTTCCTTTTCTACCTGTAGTTATGCTAGAAATGGGTAGGTATGAAAGAAAAGAGTAATGTGCTTATTTCCATCAGTTTTGTTCGTTTTCTTTCTTTTCTTCCTCTGTTCCCAAGGTTCCACAGAACTCATTAATTGGGTAAGTTCTGTTGTACAAAGATCTAGTGAAACGAATCTCGTGTAACAACTAACAAGGTCAGACGATGGGTATTCTATCCAAGTTGAGGCATACTTTGACGGTTCTGTAAAAACGTTTCAATTTCCATCTGCGGGCGCCGCGCTGATTTGCTGAGTTGTTGTGGGGTGTTACACCCTTTTAGCCCATTTTCACCTTTTGATCGTTTATTGATTTATTATTTTGCAGTTGCTGAAAGAGTGCACTTTCCTTTTTACGTATTTGTGTATTATATTCTTTGTATTCTGTCACATATATTATATATGCTAATATATTGATTGCTTTTGTTTTGTGTTTCCTGTGTGATGATATGAAAGTCATGTTACTATGAGAGCTTCTTCTTGTCTACGTGTGAGGTCTTGCTGAGATCACAAGAGTTTTAATTTTTCTATATGATTGCAATTGTTGCTCTGTGTCTGATGTTAGTAAGAGTGTATCTTTTGTTGTATGTGTTTTATTCTTGCTGTCTGTCTTTGTGGTTGTGATGGGTATTGTGTTATTATTGATTATGTGCTTGTATCATTGCCTTTGATGGACTCGAGTTATTATGGATGTATTTTGTTTGGTTGTCGTATGTGGCGGAGAGTGCCGTGTGTGGTGGCTGATTGTCTATGATTTTGATCTTTCAGTTCTTGGATCTGTGCATAATTTGTTGTTCTATAGTTATTGTGATAGAGGGATTCTAGAGACTCGGGAGTTTGTCAATTTACAGCTGAGAGGAAGAACTGGGTTACGAGACTTGTGTGAAGCGATTTGATTTGCATGGTGTTTTTTTTTTTTCTTGCGTCAACCTACGGAGATGGAGGCGGTTGTTTCTGGAGGTTATCGGGTTGGGTTTTTGTGCATGGACAGAGTTTCGAATTCTGGTCACTTAGAGGATTTGTAGATCGCGGAGGTGCAGTGGGGGTGGTGGGCACATGGGTACTCATGACGCAGTTAGTGGGTTTGTAGTATGTTGGGATGCTGATGTGTATTGGAAATGGGGGGGTGCACGCGGGGGGGTGATAGGCCATGGGTGCACGTTGTACAGGGCGCTGGTGCGCCCACGAGAGAATGATAGGACCTTAGACGGATGTGTCTGTGAGTTGGCAAGCATACCTGGCCGTTGAATAGGTTTTTGCGTGTATCTGTAAGAGGGAAATGGTTGAAGGGCAGCAGTGAGACGGCATGGTAATTACAGCGCATTGGTACGACGACATATGAACGGATGAGCTAGAAACTAGCAGGAGCCGCACGATAATTGTGTAACGGTGTGGCAGGTACGATGCTAGAGGGTGCGTTAGATGGGTAGACATCATTAATGCTTTTAACATCAGTGGGTGGTACCTGCACGGTAGAACAGTTTGTGTCTGGGAGTCCTTGGGATCAGTTATGTGCTCTGTAAAGGTCTGTAATTACCGGAGATGTGTATGTGGGCCTTTTTGTTTCAGAGAGGAGCAGAGAAGGACGGTGGGTAACGTTAAGGTGCAGACAATGGTTAGAGCCCTGCAGCACACAGAAGTGTGGGACTGGGTGTAACAATGGAGTTTATGACCTTGTCCATGGTTACAGAGTTGGCGTGACTTGGGTTCCTGCGGCGGCAGTCGATTCTTGCAAGGGAACACATAACGTTTGCAGGGTTCTAAGAACACATATTGGACAGCCAGTTCATCACAGCGCTGAGATGATTATTGTATTTATGTTAATCACTTATATGGTATATGTTTGTTGGTGATAAATCATGTGGTTAAGGAGTTACCTCGGCGGGTAGTCCCTAACCATCAACTGCCATCATGCCCTAACTTTAGTCTGTTCGAGTTTACCATTCCGATGCTCTGGCTGGTTAATCTTGTACTGCTTGATAGTGAGCACCTTGACTATTTTGGCAATTGGGGGCGTTGGGGGGGGGGTGGGTATTTGTCTAGGTAGACCATAACAAAATAGAATATGTAGTGCACCTTTAATTTTATGTTTTATGTTGAATGTAAATTGGGATTGTATGTTGACTCTTTAAGGTGGGCATTCATAATCACCAGGCGAAACCGCACATGATACTTTATTAAAATTGTTTTGCCTTCTGCACCAACTTTAGACATTTTACTTGTGCAGGTAACTCAACAAGTAATGGGGATAATGGCACACCTCAAGAGCAACCATCTGCAAATAAACAACCTCCCATCAATAGGGAAGAATTTGTCGAGATTTTTGTTAGAGAAATGACGATGGCCTCCAATATAGATGATGCTAAAGCCCGTGCTTCACGAGCTCTTGAGGTTTTTGAGAAGTCCATTTATGCGAATGCAATCTGAAACTGCCACTCAGAGTTTCAGCAGGTAGTTTTTAGTATGGAATTATATTCTTGTTGCCGTGTTCTTTTAAATTTTACCCTCATATAGCATTTGTCACAAACTTTTTCTCTGCAAAACTATATTCATCTAAAGTTTGTCTCTTCTGTAACTTCAGGAGAACTGATACTGAAACAACAGCTCGAAGCCTTATTACCAGGAGAATAATTATTTTGAAACGGGCTGTTTCCATACAACATGAGCGCAGAAAGAAGTCGAGGAAAAGAGGCCAAGAAGTGAACCAATTGAAGCAGCTCTTGGCTCAATACCAAGAGCAGCTTAGGACTCTCGAGGTAAAATCATAACCCTGAAATTTTTTAAAGGAACCCTTTATCTATATCTGCCTCTCAGTGAACTTCGAATTTTTTTTACCCGTATTTGTTATAAATAGGGCTCACTCTTCATATTATTGCATCCCCATCAGGTTAACAACTACGCCCTTGCAATGCACCTCAAACAAGCACAACAAAGTAACTCCATGCCGGGCCGATTCAACCCAGACATCTTCTTTTAGTGTGTATGATGTGAGCTTTCTGTGGTAGACTGCCTAGCAACCACGTACTCAGG
>VALG01014714.1:0-13169 GCA_009835305.1 Ipomoea purpurea | reverse complement strand
CAACGCTCGAGTACGATCGGTGCTGCTCGGGGCAATGTGCTTAGGCCAACAGCCGCGATGATCTTGGGAGTCAGTGATTGACAAGCCTAATGTATAAGAATCAGTATGGAAGGGTGAAGGTTGTTGTGATCACGGACTGCTCGTGGCGGGTTGGGAAACTTTGACCGGTTTGATCACAGTTACCTTGGGAAGGTGATTAATAGGCAGCTGGATTGAAAACTTTGCCTGTGTTAACAACTCACCAACATTGACTCGACCGGAACCAACTCATGTTAGTGGTATATATATATTATATATATATATATAATATATATATTATATATATATATATATATATTATATATATATATATGGTGTGTTGTGTGTGTGTGTGTGTGTGTGTTGTTGTGTGTGTGTGTGTGTGGTTGTGTGTGTGTGTGTTGTGTGTGTGTGTGTGTGTGTGTGTGTGGTTGTTGTTGTGTGTGTGTGTTGTGTGTGTTGTGTGTGTGTGTGTGTGTGTGTGTGGTGTGGTGTGTGTGTGTGTGTGTGTGTGGTGTGTGTGTCGTGTGTTTTGTGTGTGTGGTTGTGTGTGTGTGTGTGTGGTGTGTGTGTGTGTGTGTGTTGTGTGTGGTGTGTGTGTGGTGTGTGTGTTGTTTGGTGTGTGTGTGTTGTGTTGTGTGTGTTGTGGTGTGTGTGTGTGTGTGTGTGTGTGTGTGTGTGTGGTGTGTGCGCGGCGCGCACTCTTTTTTCTACGACTAGTCTAAGTACAAAGTTATAGCAAATAACTGAATAAACTTACCAATCTGTCAACCTTCACTATCTACTTCATTAATTTACAAAATTCACAACTTGAACTACATGCAGGTAGCTCTTTGCTTCTTTTATTTTCCTCTTTCTTTCCAACTTAACTCGGTTTTGTTCTCACCGCCAGCTTCTACACCAATGATACAACATTCAAAAAAAAATTTGTTATTATTTTTCTCTGTTCCTCTGTATCACCACCACTTTCAGCCAACTACATTGCATGCATTAAAATAGTGTTAGCTTTCTATGTTTTGCCCTTTTTCTCTCTGCCGCCACTCCTTGGCTACTACTCCGGCTACTACTCCCTGCTTCCCACCTTCAACATGGGTTTCTTGCAAAAAGGAGGAAGAAACACCTAAGAAAAGGAGAATAAAGAATCACGCAAGTGATTGACTGCACCATCTCCGGCGTCTCCTCTTGTTTCTTGGGATTTCACTTGGGCTTGTCTAACTCCTTGCTTGCTGCTTGATAGACTGAGATTAATGATATCCCAGCCTCTTTCCTGTGGTAGGATATTATCCCGAGCCGACCTTAATATTGTTCATCCGGTGGGTTAGTACAAGATTTTTTTTGACCAAGCGCTACAAACAGAATGTTGGTCCGTACCTCATCCATCAAGTTTGTATTGCTTCCCTGCTTGAAGATGGTCGGACAACCGGTGTTCTGCCGATCCACTTGTACATTATATTTACGGAAAGACAGTATCTTTAGAGAGGGATACTTAGGTGCGCTAGCGTTGACAGAGGATGCTCACCAGGTTGGGGCACGTGGAGTTACGTGGAGTACATGCCGTAGGCCGGAGGGTTGTTCCCGGTAAGAGGCTATAAAATCTGCGGCGGCTTACCTGTTGAGGGACTTTTGAATGACCAATAGACTACTTTACAGTTGCTGCCGACGTAGTCAATGCCCCGAGTAAGTCGTTTAGATTGTATTTAGGCTCCCCTTTTATATATGAAATAACCTCTTTATCTTCATATTATCGTTTACATCAGGTACGTGACCGTAATATACGTGGGACATTATACTATCATTTTTCGGCGCCGGTCTGTGGGAACCGCGTACGAAAAATCAATCCGTGACACGTATCAGCCCTTTATATCATGTATTCGTTCATGTACCATAAGAGGATGAAGAAGCTAGTTCATCCGATCATTATCACAACAACAGCACGGTCATACCATTGACCTTAACCTAGTCCCCATCCTTCACTCGCAGCTCCAATATGCGTCAATAGTCTAGCCGATCTAATCTGCACCAGTCAACAATTCCCGTACCCGGGATATTATCCACATCCCGTACCGCCCGCCCAATATGCTTGTTGGCCCGGGACTCCGATGTATTACCCGTCGGGCCGCTACCCTCCTTATTTGCCTACGTACACGGCTCCAGCTTCTGCCCCTCTCAACCAACCAGCCATGCAGACCGAGCCCAAGCCTCAGCCCGGTCCACAGGCTAGACGCTCGGCTCGCTCAAGGTTGGGGTCGCAGGGTGCGTGGGCCATGGAGGAACCACGGCAGGAAGTACCCGTTCAGGTGACCGATGAGCCTGAGCCACAACATATCCGTGCGAGTGCGTTTGAACAGCTTCGACCGGCAATGCGCTAGCGATTGGGACCACAGGATCCAGAGAGGCGATCGGTTGATTCCCCTATGCGAGCGGCCAGCCCGCACGACTAAGCAAGATGATATTCGAGGAATAGTGAACGAGCTCTGTACAGAATTCAATCAGTGGCAAAACGAGCATGCATTAAGGCCTTCAAATAACACCGCTTCGTTGTTACGGACCCCTTTTACAGCTAAGATCATGGCTCAACCATATCCACTCGACCTGCGCATTCCGGGTAATAAGGAGTATGACGGTCGAACGGATCCGGAGGTCCACATCAACACCTACTACGAGAACATGTTGATGATGGGTGTGAGCGATGCTGTGATGTGCTGGGCTTTTTATTCAACGCTATCCGGGCGGGCAGCCGAGTGGTTCAGAACGTTGGAGCCAGGCTCTATCTCTTGTTTTGCCAACCTAGAGACCAAGTTTAATTGGAAGTTCGTGACTTCGAAAATCATCCAGAAGCCTTACATGTACTTGGAGAAGGCTAAGCAGTTGGAATGGGAATCTTTGACCGACTTTTTGGTCAAATAGAAAGCGGCTGTGGGTGAGGTCGAGCCTATGGACGACCTAACGACGATCCACATGCTACATATTTCATTAAGAGCTGGATATCTGTACCAAGATTTCATACTCCATCCACCGACCACGTATGAAGAAGCCCTTCGCCGAGTGACTGATTATGCCAACGCCGGAGAGGCCAATGCTGCCAAGCGGTCTCAGGAGGTCGGTTCATCCCGGAAGCCCTCTGGTCGGCCGGACAATCGGTCAGTAGAGGAACAGCCCCGATCCCGAACTCGGCCGGGGGATTTCACGGCTTTGAACCACTAGGCCGCCGAAGCTATGCAGTATGCTCAGTCGTGTAATCTCATTCGTCTACCACATCCCGGACAGGACGGAAGAGACAAGTCGAAACATTGTGCTTATCACCGATGTGCTGGGCATGATACTGAAGAATGCACACCCTTAAGACAACTGCTAGAGGACCTCCTTCAAGCCAGAAAGTTGGATAATTGTGTAGGAAAGAGAGAGGAAAGCAAAAGATCGGGTGATAGAAGAGGCCATCGGCGCTCCGGGCACTCTGATCAACCGGACCAGGATCAAAGAGATCCTGATCCTAAGTCTGATGATCGTCAAAAATCTAAGCTGACCATCCATGTTATATTTGGAGGTTTAGAAGATGCTTCACGAGCCCGAGAGCCCTGCACGGTCGCGATCATGGAATCCCGTGAGACTGGTAAGCGGCAGAAGATGGAGCCGATCACTTTTGCGCTTGAAGATCAACCCGAAAGCGGGGATACCGGGATAGAGGCTCTGGTCGTCACGATCAACATCATGGGCGTAGACGTACAAAGGGTGATGGTCGATACTGGAAACAGCGTGAATGTCCTTTTATTTGGACGTCTTTGAGAAATTGAAACTGGATCATCGAGAGTTTGCTCCGGTCGGAGCACCATTGTCTGGATTTACCGGGGACACTATCCACCCGGATGGAGAAATTACCTTGCCTGTTGAACTAGGGACTCCTCCTAAGTCAGTCAAGGCATAAATAGAGTTCGTTGTGGTCAATCTCCGTTGCATTCACAATGTCATCTTTGGCCACCCGGCAATTACGAGGGTTGGGGGAATTATTTCTATGCCGCATCTCTGCATGAAGTTCCCCACTCCCGCTTGGGTTGGAGTGTTGCGCGGTGATGCCCAATCGGCTAGGAAATATTACTCCCGAGTGGTCAATCGACGAGATACAGGTTCGTCGGGAGTGAATACCATCATCAAAATAGATGAGAAAGAACGAAAGGAACAGCCCGAACCATCTGAGGAAATCGAAGAAGTCCCGTTGTCTGAAGACCGACCCGAACGGAAGGTCAAGATGGGTCGAGCTTTGACCGCTGAGCTTCGATTAGAGGTCTTGGCTATCCTTCGAGAGTTTGCTGATATATTTGCATGGGGCTCGGAGGACATGCCCGGGATTGATCGTAGCGTGATATGCCACCGATTGGTCGTTGACCCCTCCGCAAAGCCAGTCAAGCAAAAGACCCGACACTTGTCTTCGGATCGAAGGGAGTTCGTGCGGGAAGAAGTTAAAAAGATAGCTTCGATCGGGAACATCCGACCGGTCACCTATCCCGAATGGGTGGCTAACATAGTACTAGTTCCCAAGCCACCATCTTGGAGGATGTGCATCGATTTTACCGATCTAAACAAAGCATGCACTTTGGACCCTTATCTGTTACCGAGCATTCATCAGATGGTGGATGAGACGGCCGAGGCGGAGTTGATGAGCTTCATGGATGCCTTCAAAGGTTATCACCAGATCATGATGAGCCATGAAGATGAGAGCAAGACGTTGTTCGTCACGCCTGACGGCCTATATTCCCACCGAGTTATGCCATTTAGTCTTCGAAATGCAGGAGCTATGTATCAACGTATGATCAACATGTTGTTTGAGGACCTGCTTGGCCAAACCATGGAGGCATATATTGATGACATGCTTGTGAAGAGCCGGGACCAAGCGGATCACACTTGGGATTTTCAACAATGTTTTTAGATCATGCAGACTTATCAATTACGTCTAAACCCAACCAAGTGTACCTAGGCAGTTCAAACGGGAAAGTTATTGGGTTAAATGATGACCAAACGAGGAATTGAGCCAAATCCAGCCAAAGTGAAAGCAATCCTTGGCATGCAGCCGCCCACAAGCATTCGAGAAGTACAGCAGCTGACCGGGAGGTTAGCGGCTTTGAGTAGATTTCTCTCGAAGTTGGCGGAACGGGCTTTGCCCTTTATTCAAAGTGTTGCGTAAGGTCAACGGGTTTGTGTGGGACGATGAGTGCCGATCGGCTTTTGCGGACTTGAAAGATTACTTAATGTCCCCGATCGTGTTGTCAAAACCCAAGCCAGGAGAAGAACTTGATGTTTATCTGGGCGTATCCGATCGAGCCGTCAGCGCCGTGTTATGCTAGACGGACCAGGAAGGCACTCAACTACCGGTATACTATGTAAGTCACGCGCTGCATGGTCCGGAGCTCCGTTATTCTCGGTTAGAGAAGGTTGTTTATGCTCTGTATACAACGGCTAAGAAGTTAGCCCCTTACTTCCAAGGATGAGTCGTCCATGTCTTGACCGACAAACCGATCGGAGTTGTTCTTCGCACCGCTTCTTCCTCTGGACGCCTAGTCAAGTGGGCGTTGATGTTGACCCAGTTTGCCATAGAGTACTGCCCGCGTCCAGCCATTAAGGGTCAAGCATTGGTTGATTTCTTAGTTGAATGTACCGCTCAAGACACCCAACCTCAAGACTTGGAAAACCCTAAAGCGGCTTAGTGGACATTGCCTACTGATGGCTCAAGCAGCACAAAAGGAGCAGGCGGAGGAGTCGTGGTCACGAGCCCAGAAGGTTTTAATGTCTACTACGCCTTGATGTATCAGTTTACCCCGACCAACAACGAAGCAGAATATGAAGCGTTTATCAACGGGTTACAATGTGTTCGGGACTTGGGGCTGAGTACATCGGGGCGCAAACCGATTCGGCCTTGGTGGTCGGGCAGGTACTCGGAGCATATGAGGTTAACGCTGAGCGATTGGAAGCTTATCGGGACCTAGCAACGGAGAAGCTCAACCTGTTTCGCGCATATGCTGTCCTACATGTTCAACGACTAGACAACGCAGATGCGGATATCTTATCGAAGCTGGCGCAAGACGCCCCTAACCACATGTCTAAGATCGCACGGATTTTGATGATTCCAAGGCATAGCATTCATCGATTGTCGGTCGTCCCGATTCAACCGGCCGAAGAGACTAGGATCACGGACTTGATGGAATACTTGCAGCATGACCGTCTGCCAGATGACCCACAACGCGCTCGGAAAGACAAGCTACGAGCGCCAAGGTTCCAGGTACAAGATTGTAACACCCAGAAATTTTTAAACTTTTGAAACTTATACAATAAAGGTAAATCCTCATTAAATCTCAAAACCAAACATAAGAGTACGGGGTGCTATGCCACATCTGAGCTGGAGAACCCAGATGCACAGGCTAACTAACTAAATATCCTCAATGCAAAGTCTATACATAATCATGGCACGCAGGCCGAAAGGGAAACTAACTAATCTACGCTTCAGATCTCTAGCGCGCTCCGGGGTCTACTCATCTGTGCCTAAAAGCCAAATATAACTGTTCAGCGAATGATGCTGGTAACCCACACCAACGCGTTGAAAATGGTTTTCATATATATATATAGAATGCCCAGAAGAACGTCGTGTAGAAGTAGCCTCATTCTACTTCGGACACGAGGCAGACCTTTGGTGGATCCACGAGGGACCCACTTACAGACAGGAACCAGAGTTCAACTGGGAAAACCTGAAAACACGACTGGGAGAACGATTCTACCCAGCACACGTAAGAGCATCTATGCACGAAGAGTTCCTACCGTTATGGAATACCATAAACGATTCCTCGAACTGGCACGCTTCGCACCGGAACTAGTCCCCACGGAGACAACCAAAATAGAAACATTTGTATCAGGCCTCAACTTTGAAGCCCGAAAAGCACTAGTAGTAAGCAAACCCCGGACCCTCAACGAGGCTTACTCCAGTGCCGCCAATCTCTATCGGATCCAACTACTACAGCGTGGGGTTCAAGAATAGATTCGAAAAAGGAACACAGGAGGTGGAGCACCACCTATAAAAAGAACAAGAAACGACGCTAACGCGAGGCCTAGCAATCCAGCTGGACAGAGGCCACCCTTAGGAAACAACGAAGCTAATACAGGGAGCTTCCCTTACCCAAAATGCAACAAAAACCATAGAGGCAAGGACTGCATGGGAAACCCCTGGCGATGCTTTAACTGCGGAGGAGAGGGACACAAGTCCTTCCAGTGCACTCGACCCACGAACTCGCGCCCTACAGCCATGGGCCAACGCGGAGACACAAACAATCAAGTGAATTATGGTGCCCCTGGAAAGGTGTTCGTCATGAGCCGCACACAAGCTGGACTTGAGGACGAGGGCAACCTCGACGAAGGAAACATGGTCCCAGGAGACGAAGATCACGCAAACCCACCAGAAGAAAACCAAGATGATGAGTTCTGTTTAGGATAACTGGCGAATCCCTTATAACCACCCTCGTAGTAAAATTACTTGTTTAGACTAGCTACTTCGGAATTATTATAAATAAAGAGCAAAATCAAAATAATTTAGCATAAAGGAAAAAGGACCAGACTATCCACATCAACAACAAGAATGACCAACCAAATCTTCTACCACTAGAAGACAAAAGAAGGAAAAAACCAAGGAGTACACAACAAAGAAGACTAATGTCTCAAAGGGAATTAAACTCTAAACCTCTCATTTGTAAGCCCAAGCACTTAACCACTAAACATGAGTACTTCTTAAAACCTCAAGGGAACACTCCCTTGTTAAAACCCCTACAAATCCCTAAAACCCACAAAATCCCCAAATCAAAAATCCTTCTTCTTCTTCTTCCACACTTCCTCTCTCTCTCTCTCTCTTCCTCTCCCTCTCACCCCTTCGCCGAACAACACTACCCAAACACCACGACAACCATCCCGCCAGCACCACCACCAACCGAGCCGCCGACGGCCGCCCAGGCGACGCCCACCGTATGCGCACCGTCACAACCCCGGAAGCAGCCCGCGATGCCACCACCGCCCGTCGCTCGCCCGGTCGCCTCCCGCTGCCAACACACGCCACTGCCGCCCCAGCTCCACTGCTACCTCGCCGAGCCATCGCCAAAGCCAAGCCACGTCGCCTCCCCTCTTTGCCTTCGAGGAAACCGTGCCGCCGGAACCTCGCCGGAGTCTCGCCGGAGCTTCGCCGGAAACTCGCCGGAAAAGGGTCATCACCAAAGGGAAGAAGGCCACCACCTAGGGAGACCTCACAATGCCGAAAAGGCTCGTTGCATCCGAACCCCGAATTGAACGACGCTGATTACACGGTAATCGGAGGTAAAGCCCTCGAACCCG
This sequence comes from Ipomoea purpurea, assembly GCA_009835305.1. Lineage (NCBI taxonomy): Eukaryota > Viridiplantae > Streptophyta > Magnoliopsida > Solanales > Convolvulaceae > Ipomoea > Ipomoea purpurea. The sequence continues at coordinate 4,796 of VALG01014714.1, read as the reverse complement.
ACCAATTCTCTCCGGAGTTGGTCGATATGCTTAAATTTCAAGGACTCTTGGATACGTACCTCACCATCAAAGGGGATACGTACCCCGAATTAGTGAAGGAGTTCTATCACCATTTAGTGGCCATCAAACAGCGGTGATAAAGTGGAGATCACCGCTAAAAGTCCAGGCAAGGAGATAGTACTCTCCGAAGGCCGTTTGGCCAAACTCCTAAAACTGACCACCACAGGTGTGTCGGATTACGACCGGGAAGGGATGGATCGATACCCAACGGCCACGGGGTATGTGGACTACACTCGGGTACCTACTAGGAAGGAAGAAGGCTTCACCTCAGCCCATCCACCCGGCCAAACAGGAAATGGCTAACCTAACCGCCTGAACAAAAGATATAGTCATGATTGTGACTGATAACTTGTTGCCCACGAACAACAAAAGCAAGATGTGGGAAGTTTGGAGTGTACTATTGCCTACTTCCTAAAGCCACAAAATCAAGTTCAATTCTACCGGCCCATATGTGAACACATGGGGTTTTGCCCAAGACTAGCCAACGGCTTCATAGTTTGCCTTACGGAGATGATCCTAAGTTGGATCATGGAGAAAAAAGGTGTAACACCCCAGATTTTAAGACTTTTTTTAAACTTATAATAAACGCAGAATCTTATTAAAACCCAAGATGTAAAATACAAGCGTACGGGGTGCTTATGCCACACCTGGGCTAGAGAACCCAAATGCACAGGCTAACTAACTAATTCCCCAAGCAGTAAATACATAACGGTGGACCACGCCAGGCCAAAGGAAAGCATATCTACTTCTACATTCCAAGTTCTAGCGCGCTCCAGTGAACTAAATCCTTCGGCTGCCTGGAACAGCCAATATATCTGTTCGCGAAAGATGCCTGGTACCCCACCACTCCAACGCCGTTGAAAATACAATACAATATAGAGATAGTATAGAATAATACGAAAACCACTTTGAACAATGAAGATATATCTTACGAACCTAGCTTTAAAACCGGGGGAATGACTGGGACAGATAAAGCCAGACACAGCCAACAGTTATAATGAGCATATGCAAGTTCACACAGATAAGGCGATACGGTAAGCCCATGAAATAATCATAACCAAACATAAGCAGTCCCCAACGATAAAACGCATCAGTCACGATCACCGAGAAAACTCATAACCTCAAACTTATCCATATCACAACACATTAGCACACTTTGTTTTGTCCGCCACAGGACCAACTCGCATGGCCCATACATGAGGCGTCAGGCGCTATAGCTCTGCGGCCCCGCAGCACCTGGGGAACCGTATCGCAACACGGAGGGGTCGATCGCAACCGACCGATGAACCGCGCTTCATCATAATGTTTGATCGCAACAAACAGTGGACCGCAGCCCAAGAAAGTGTGTAATCTGACTGTAGCCAGGAATTCCCATCCTGACTACAGCCAGCCTCCGAACCGCAGCTCGGGAAAATGTCATCTGATTCCAGCCAGGAATTTCCATCTGACTAACAGCTTCTGGACCGCAGCCAGGATACCGTCATCCGACTGCAGCCAGAATTCCCAATCTGACTATAACCCGGCTTCTCTACCGCCACCAACGCAGCTAAGGATAACCCATCATCTGCACGATACCGAATTTGGGGGTAAACACCACACATAACACATCAAGCACACATGCAACCCACATTAACAATTGGGGAAGGGCGGTAAACGTATAACGAAACCTATGCGTGATCCATCACATGCTAAGAATAGTCCTAAGGGGTTCATACTCTTCCACCTAGGCCAACCGGGATACCAATTCAACTAGCATGCAATATAATAGACTCAAAAACCTACGAACGGTACCGAAACATCAAACTAGACATAGGCACGACAAACGGGGTCCGTTGGGCACCACGGGGGTCGGGAAACATCAAACGGGGAAGCCGGGTCCGAGGGGGGAGAAGATTCCAGCGGGTAGCCGGTGGGTGGGGGGGGCTGCCCGCCGGCTGGCACTGTTCCGGGCAGCGGGTGCCGGCGGGCACTGCCCGCCGCCGGCCGCCCGCTGCCGGGAACACTGTTCCGGCAGTGGGTAGGTGGCGGGTCCCCTACCCCCCCACTGACTCTTTTCTTCACTTTTCGCCCCGGAACCGATGTGGAACCCGAAACCATGCTTAGACACTTTACAACGTAATTAACGGCAACACGTAGACAATTAACGGATCAAATACGAGAAACGAACGACACTTATCCTATCATGCTTTTTCTAACATAAATCAACTCCCAACATGCGATTTCCCACCCGATAATCCAAATAAATCATACGATACAACCTAGGGTTCTAATCACTTTTATGTTAACAAGAATACGATTCGTCTTCTAATTGCAAGATTCGGTAAGACACATAAATCAAGATATCAAGAACATCATAATCATCAGGATAAATTAAGAATACCAATTAATCATCAAGAACATCATAATCATCAAGACAACACATAATCATCAGATAAATTAATCATCAAGAACATCATAATTATCAAGAAACTTCCCAATATCAAGATATCAAGATTCCCATGGAATCATCAAATCAACATCAATAATAAATAATCCATATTCCCAATTCATAATAACACGGGGGAAACCCTAAGGGGGATCATAACTATGAAAAATAGGTTTTTGTTGAGACATGGGTTACCTCTTAGCCTTAATTAATTCACATTGGCGCTATGAAGATCTTTCTTAAAGCTTTCCTTGATTTCTTGATTTCTTCCTAGGGGAATCTCTTGGAGCTCCTTGAGGTGGTGGGAGATTTTGTAGGTTGGGGATTCTAAATGCCTTTTAAGTTTCACCTATTTATATGCTATGGGGGTTTAATTCTCCTAGGATTATGTATTGGGCTTAGGGATGGGGTCACGGGCCATGGTGGCTTAAATATAATTAATCATTGTGATTTAATTTCTATCTCCCTGGTTGATGTTTATTAATTATTGGTTATACGGACTCGTAACAACGGGAGGTGTTACACTCTCCCCCCCCTTAACAGGAAGCTTACGTCCCGAAGCTTGGCCTTGGTGAAAGGTTTCTCTTTAGTTACCTGGTGTGAAAAGCTGGGATACCGCTCCTTCATGAGTCTTAAGTTCCCATGTTGCTTCCTCGGTCCCGTGGTTGGTCCAGAGGATCTTCACCATTTCTAATGGCTCGATTCCGGGTGTTTCCTTGTCTTGGTGTCCAGGATTCTTACGGGTTTCTCTTCGTATATCAGTGATTCGTCGAAGGTCTACAACCTCGGGTTGGGTACGTGGCTGGGGTCGTGTATGTATTTCTTTAAGTTGGGACACGTGGAAACGTTGTGTACTCGTTTTAGTTCGATGGGTAAGCGAGGCGGTAGGCCAAGTCCCGATTCTTTCTATGATTTCGTAGGGCCGATGAATCGGGGGCTGAGTTTCCCTTTCCTTCCGAACTCATTACTCCTCGTGTGGGTGAGATCCTTAGCCAGACCTTGTCCCCGAGGTTGAATTCGCTTGTTTCCTTCTTTAGGTCGGCGTAAGACTTCTGGCGTCTTGGGCGGCCTTCATCTTTCCGGATGTGTTTGACCTTGGCTATGGTGTCTTGTAGGTATTGGGCCCAGTGTTACGGGTTGACCATTTCTTCCACACAAGGGGTTCTACATTTCTGACCGTATAGGCTTCGTAGGGTGCCATGCGAATGCTCGCGTGGTAGCTGTTGTTGTATGAGAATTCGATGAGGTCTAGGTGTTCTTCCCATGTCCCTCGAATCGAGCGTGCAGGCTCTTAGCATGTCTTCGAGGGTTTGGATGGTTCTTTCGGTTTGGCCGTCTGTGGTGGGGTGGAAAGGCTGTGCTCAGTTTTAGTTGCGTCCCTAAGCGCTTGTAGTGATTTCCAGAATTGCGAGAGGAACCTGGAATCTCGTCGACACAATGTTTCGGGGACTCCGTGGTATTTCACTACCCGGTTTATGTAGGCTTGGCCAGTTGCGTCATTGTCCATGTTTCTTCATGGCAATGAATCGCGCTGTCTTGGCAGTCGATCCACTATGACCCAGATTTGTCCTTGCCGGTTTTCGTTGGGGTAGCCCTCCGACGAAGTCCATGGATATGGAATCCCATTTTCCTTGTGGTATCTCAAGGGGTTGTACGAGTCCTTGGGTTTGCATCGTTCGGCTTTTACTCTTTGGCAATTCAGACACTTGGCCAAATTCCGCGATTTCCTTTTTCATATTCGGCCACCAAAATGATTTCTTTACGTCTTGGTATATTTGTCACCGCCTGGGTGAACTGAGTAAGGGGAGTTGTGTCCCTCCTCCAAGATTTGCTGTTTCAAGTGGGGGTGCGTTGAGGGTACACACCACCTTCCTTTGTAACGGAGGCTGCCGTCTGGGTGTGCTTCGAAGGGGCCCTCTTTCCCTTGGGCTAGATCGTGGCGAATTTTTATCTAGTTCCGGGTCCCTGTTGTTGTCCCGATTTAAATTTCCTCGAAAAGAGTGGCACGGTCTTGTGTGTTAAGTAGATAGGCATTGGGGAGTTTGTCCCTGCCTATTATTTCCAAGTGTAGCTTTTGGAAGTCTTTGTACAGGGGGTCCGGTAGACCCACGTGGTGTTAAGGGAATGGTTCGTCTTTCGGCTTAGGCATCTGCTACCACGTTGGCTTTTCCCTCGTGGTATTGAATGTCTAAGTCGTAGTCCTTTATGAGTTCCAGCACCTTCGTTGTCTCATGTTTAGGTCCTTTTGAGTAAGATGTACTTTAAGCTCTTATGGTCAGTGTAGATCTTGCATTGTACCCAATACAAGTAA
>VALG01014710.1:0-13123 GCA_009835305.1 Ipomoea purpurea | reverse complement strand
TGCATGTTTTTCTTTACAGGCAAATTAATTAGCATGACTGTAAAAATCCAGTCTAAGCGACCCTCCTAGGTCGACGGCGAATCACACTCTAGGCCAGCCAATTAGGCCGAGTTAGGAGCCGAACTTTGCCGAATTCGGCCGAATATCGAGTTAACTCGAGAGTCGATCTTGCTTATATTATGTGTGTTGTGTGTGTGTGTGTGTGTGTTGTGTGTGTGGGTGCTGGGTGTTTAACTTCCAGTGCGGGTGATTAATGTGGCAGTTTTGTACTTAATGTCGTGAGTATTGGTGCTTAAGGGTGGTGAGATTGTGTTTAATGTGCGTGAGTTGTAATACTTAATGTGCCATGAGTTTTGTACTTAAGGTGCGTGAGTCTTGTGCCTAAATGTGCGTGAAGTTTTGTGCTTAAATGTGCTGTGAGTGTGTATTTAATCTGACTTAGCTTTGTTGAAACTTTAAAGTGATGAGTTTTGTGCCTTAATGTGTGTGGTGAGTCTGTGCTTAAGGTACGTGAGTTTTGTATTTCATGTGCGTGAGTGTATAACTTAATGTGAGTTTGTTTGGTTAAAAACTTAAGGTGCGTGTGTGTTTGTGTTTAATGTGCATGAGTTTTGTGCTTAAGGTGCGTGAGGGTTATGCTTAGATGTGTGCTTTTTGTACTTAAGGTGTGTGAAGTTTGTGTTCTGAATGTATTTTGTTTGTGTGTTTAATATGAGGTATACTTAAAGTGCGTCAGTGTAATGCTTAATGTGCGTCCAAACCTCCGCACCCTGATCCCTTCCCCTATATATATATATATATAATATATATATATATATATATATAGACCTGCACCTACATATGTGCACTATTTTTTTTAATAGTCAACCGCTTAGGCGCTAGGCGTTCCTCTACCGCCTAACTACATTCTAGTACCCGTAACCATATTGATAAGGGAAAAGTTTTATTAGGAAATATATGCATCATCATCTATAAAAATGCAGAATCTAAAACTTTGGAATCTTAGTGAAAAATGAAGTCCAATATGTCCACTAGTAGAATTAGATTTTTAGGTAACGTTATCGTCACAGAAATATCAAAATAAATTTAAAAATGTCGAGCTGAGGCTATTACACGTTTGGATGTATGGAGAGTTAAAGGGAAAAACATGTTTTTTCCACGCATCTTCTTTCTCGTCACTGTCTGCACAGTCCAAAACACGGCACGAATCTTCAACTCATTACACATTACTCTAGTGTAACTCAATTGATCAAAGGAATTTAAAAAATTTTAATAAATAAGGCTGCATATTAACGTATGAAAACCTTATGTAATGGATTCAATGAAAAAGTACTGAAAAAATTAAAATTATGATCTTTAAAATTATACGAAAATTATGTTTCATTTACTTAAATACATGGAGTGCAAGCTCTTTTTTAGTTTGAAAATAAACGACACTTACATATACAATATCAAACTTATCATCTAATTAACTTTGGACCAATATTCTACTTTTGTCAACTTATGCCAATACAAAATATTAAAAATATATATTTACATTATCACTTAGCAGCCACATTGTTACTTCGATCTGCATATATGTATTCTCATTTACTGTTTCTGTATTTATCTTAATCATTTAAGGCTACGTGATTTTTTTTCCTTGCCTCATCCATAAATGTTATAAGATAAAGCATTCAAAGGAAAAGTAACTTTTATGCCTAAAACCAAAGGGGCCACATTTACATTCAAAAAATCGCAAAACACATGCACCTTAAAACTAAAATTTACTAGAAAACTCGCGGTCGCTATTTGAATATGCATTATAGATAAAAACCCGCCTTATAACCCCTAGCTAGTAAAGGATCATAACAAGACAAATCAGCTTAAACTATTGTGCATAATTGATTGGCTCAAGTCCAGAAGTTCAAACTACAAATTACTTCTTTTTTTCCCATTTTATTTGTCTTACTTACTATTCATTGGTCAAACCAACTCTCTCTTCTTTGTTTATTTTCTTTAGTATTTTTTTACTTATTTTTTTTTGTTTAATAGTATTTTTAGTGTAGTTTCTAGATATATAAATTTTGTATATTAATACTAAACTTAATATTATGAAAAATTGTATTCAAAATAACTTCAATCAAATTTGGTTAACTGAATCAGACACATAAAATAGGACGGAGGGAGTACTAAATTTTACAACTAAGAAAAGTTCCATATTCCTTTATTGTTGGTTATGAACATTCTATTAATTAATCCAAGTAGGAGAATAGAAAAAGAATGACACAACATGCACTTTTTCCATGGACAAGAATGCCCTTATTCTTACAATGTCCAATCTTGAATGATCCCATCTATGCCCTATAAATAGGTCTCTCCTAGTCCTTACTTCTCCCCTTTTCTTCTTCCTCCCTTCCACCCTCTGGTTCCATACTTCCATCTATCACTTAATTTGCAGAAGAAGAAAAAAACCATTTCACTAGACTTCAAAATGATTTGTGAAGAGCTTGTTCAGTATGAACTCCCAGTTTTTACTCCATGTGAAATGCATCAACTCTTTTCACCATTCGAACCAAACCTTCATGTTCATTCAACTTCGACTTCTGAAACAATAACCCCTTCTGCAGTTTATTCAGTTGAAGAGAAAAGACACAGGCGAAAGATATCTAATCGCGAATCGGCAAGGAGATCAAGGTGGAGGAAGAAGATCCATTTAGAGAAACTCAAAGGTGAAGCAAGCCACCTCAAAGTTGAGAAACCGGAGATTAAAGAACCGGTTATACTTGGTTACACACCGATATCAAGCACTTCAAAAGAGAAACGAACCGGCTCCTAACCATCTCAATTCTCCTGCAACAAAGACTTGCCGGTTTATCTCAAATCTGGACTCCCATGCACCTCCATAATAATTCATCCAACTTAGCTTGCCGGCATGGGCAGTTTAGCTGTCACAGGGGTGAAGTTTGAAAACAATGACTTAGGGTTGAGTCTCCATCAACGGCAGTGCGGGAACAACCTTGAAAAGTGAGGTGGTATCTTGTGTGCAGTAAGCAAAGGTTTAGCCTCTAGCTGATTTACCATGATTTACATCATTCCAGATGCTCTGTCGGGTCGAGGCATGAGGACCCTTGGATTGAGATCAGATTTCAACCTTTTTCGAACAACAATAATTCATCCAACTCTACATATTATTCATCATCATTTGCAGCATAACAATTCTCTAAATGGTGCATGAGTGGAGGATTAATATTCAATGTGAAAGAAACTAATATTAGGTAGTTTTTTGGAAAACAAAAATGGCATTTCTTGTAGTCATTTTGACTGAGCTTTTTTTATTTTATGTTACAATTATGAATTATGTATTTCAACACTAAAAATTTTAGGTAGCTAGGGATGGCTTAATAGTCAGCAAAATTGTAAAGCATATACGCATATACTTTTCTTTATTTATAATTTAAAATTTCCTTAAAGATACTTGGTTAATAGGTTATTAGCTTCCTACTTTTGCACCATTAGGTAAAGTTTCTACTAAAATTCTCTTTATCTATCCATGATAAAGTTAAGATGGAGAAAAAAATTAGTTTAGGGAATATGAAGAACCAAAAAAAAAAAAGTTGAGAGGTTTATCTATCTTTTCTTACCCCAAAAGACTGAATCCCCAGCTCTAAGTTTATCTATCTTTTTCTATAACACTGACTCAGTGACTTATCGGATTAGGAATAGTTATGCTGTGCATCCGTATGTACCATGCATGGTGCATACAGATGTCAAAACGACGTCGTTTTATTAAAAAATGCGCGTCTCCTTTTTTAAAAAAATTCAGGTTCGATTCCCAGCAACAACATTATATTGTTTCATTCATTCTGGAATTTTAGTTCATAGATTAATGGAATTATAGTTCATTGATTATGGAATTATAGTTCATCGATTCTAGAATTGTAGTCTCGATTCTGAAATTTTAGTCATAGATTATTGAATTTTAGTTCATTCCATTCTGGAACTTTTAAGTTCATAGATTAGATTCTAGAATTATAGTTCATCGATTCTGGATTTTAGATTCATATGTTGTTGCTGGGATAGAACCTGATTTTTTTTTTTTAAGGGGAGACGCGCGTTTTGTTAAAACGATGTCGTTTTTTGGGCATATGTATGCACCATGCATGGTGCATACGGATGCACAGCATAATTTGCCTCGGATAGGGGTGCTTAATTGATTTCGATCGAGCCATCAGAAATAAAGACTTTGTTATTATTATAACTAGTATTTCCACCGTGCGATGCACGGTATATAAAATAAGCAGTACATTATATTTCTGAAGAAATTATTATAACACAAATAAAAGATTAGTAAATAAATAATTGCATTAGAAAAAATATAAATTTGAACATGTAATAAAAAATATTATTAAGAAACTATTATGTTATTAAATTTACATATAAAAAGAATATGAGCATTTTTATTTATTTTCAAAATTTTGTTATTTAATAATATTTTCATTTGCTATAAAAAGAAATAATTAGCATTTACGTATTAGGATTAATATCGGTTGTTTCAATGATTTACAAAATAATTATTATGTTTTTTTTTTTTAATTAGTGTTTCTCAATCCGTTTTGATTCTAAACACGTGGACGGATGTTCAATGCGTTCTGAGTTCTCTCCTGGCGCCCGTTCACCACCTGAAACGTGATTTTATATATATATATAATATATATATATATTAATATATATATATATAATATACTATATAATATGTATATATTATTATTATATATTATATATATATATATATATTATATATAATATATATATATATATAGTATATAATATATTATCGTTTTGTTAATTTTGATTTTGATATTCTTCAATTTTTAATATTACAATTTATTTTATTTTTTAAACTTATGATCCGTCATAAGATTTGCATCCAATTATCCAATCCATTATTGATAAATTAATCAGATTGGATTAGTTCCACACTCTTACCTAATTCAGATAAAAAATAATAAAAATCAAATCTGTGAGATTGGATGTGAAATATATTCTTTCATCCGCTTTGCGATCATCCCTACATAGCCTTTAGCATATAAAACCTTGAGTAAGGTTTGCAGCTAATGAGACCTAAAACCTCGATTGACAATATTTGAAAAAAGAGATCAATATCCGTAGAGATGTGTTTTTATTTATTAATACCAACACAAATAAAGTCATCTCCCTTTCTCTCTTTATATAATCAAAGATGAAGTTGGTGGGTGGACATCTCCCAAAAGCTTACGATTAGGAGGATCTGATCTGCAACGAGTAATGGGACTACAACCTCTGCCGGGGTCGCCGCTGCTGGGCGGCGGCAGACAAGCTGCACCTTTGCATGGTGGCGGAGAAGGTGGCCATGGATGAAGGTATGTGGGCATCTACTACTGCCACCTCTCCCAAAACATGCGAATGCGATTGCTACAATAACCCCAAATGCAACCATTCCTCTATTCATCATAGCCATAGATCAGATAGGATGATGAATGAAATAATAAAAATATAGCTTCTGTGTCGTGTTGCAAAAACACAGAAGAGCCTGGGTTCCTAGTTGAACCCAGGCGAACCCGAATTAATGTATGAAGAGAAAGAAGAGAATGTGTTTTTATGTGTGTGTTCTCCCTGAAGACTGGCAGGGTATTTATACTGCATTATCCCAATTGACCGAAAATAGAAAGAAAATTCATTAATATTCATTTTCTATTAAATGAATGATTATTATTATTATTATTATTATTATTATTATTATTATTATTATTATTATTATTTTAGTTATTACTATTATTATTATTATTATTTATTTATTATTGTTATTATGTATTATATATTATTACTAGTATTTTCACCCGTGCGATGCACGGAAATGGAATTGTTGTAATATATTAAGAATATTTAAATCAATAAAAGAGTTAAGTTCACCAGAGGTCGCTTATCTTTCCGACAATTTCAAATTTAATCCTTAGACTTATAGTTATTAATTATTACGATTTATTCTATTTTATAATTCTTACGTTAATTTTATTACTATTATTATTAACACTTAATTACTTTTAGATATTATTTTTACCACTAATATATATTATTATATTATTATTAGTTTCTTTTCAAGTTTGTTAGTATAATGGCCGTGAGGCACACAAATAATAATATTAACCATAATTAATATTCTTGTATTCATATATATAGTCATAATTATTATTAAAATATTCTTCAATTCTAATAGTCTTCTAAGATTTCTATTACCATCATTAAGTTATTCCCTAATTTTATTACCATATTAAATAATAATACCAATTAATAGATATTATATATATAAATAATAATAAAATAATTTTATATTATATATATAAATAATAAAAAAATAAGTTCTCAATAGTTTTTTTTAGAAACTATTTAGTAAAGCATTTTTAAAGAAATTGGTAGGCCAAATCGCCTAAAGGAAGTTGCGGTGGATAGATCTCGAAAAAATGCGCGATTTCAAAAAAAACATTTGTCCAAAACGGACAACAGTGTCAAAAGTTATGCCTTGCCGAACTTTTTGACACATCACAACTTTAACCCAGAATTATTGTACGAATGGGAAAGTAGAAATTAATATTTTATTGGGAAGAGAATTTTTTAGGAATTGGGCGGAAGTTAAAATTTCAGGATTTTGTAATTATATATAGTATAGATTAGATGTGCAAAGGGAATTGCATTACACTATTAAAATTTTAGAATAGAATTTTTACCTAAAATTATTGTATGAATGGGAAAGTAGAAATCAATATATTTTTATTGGGAAGAGAGATTTTTAGGAATTGAGCCAGAAGTTAAAAATTAGATGTACAAAGGGAATTGCATTACACTATTTTAAAATTTTAGAATTGAATTTTACCCAGAATTATTGTACAAATGAGAAGTAGAACAATAATTATTTATTTAGAAAGAGAGATTTTTTAGGAATTGGGCGGGAAGTTAAAATTTCAGGATCTTGTTATTATATATATTATATAGTATAGAATATAGATGTGCAAAGGAAATTGTATTACACTATTTTGAAATTTTAGAATATAATTTTTACCCATAACTATTTTACGAATAGAAAAGTAGAAATCAATATATTTTATTGGGAAGAGAGATTTTTTAGGAATTGGGCAGGATTAAAATTGCAGGATTTTGTTATTATATAATAGTATAGATTTCTTATTAGCTGATTTTTTTTTTTTTTTTTTTTTTTTTGGGTGTAAACCACACTGTGATTGGAGTCTTTCTCTGTCAGGTCCACCCGGTTCGCTCTGGGAGGCACAGAAACTGGTCCAAAAGGAATCGTCAGTTGGGTTATTTCGGAATTCTCCCCTACAAGAGAGCTCATTTGTCACTTGAACTACTGTTAGCTGATTATATTATTCCTTAATAAGTATTACTAATTATTATATAAAAGTAAATGGAAAGTACTTAATAAGTACTATGTATTTCTTATTATTATTATTTCTTTTCTATTGTTTGGGCGAAGTGTTTGGGTGGTAATGCAATAATAAAAGAGGATTTTGTTTTAAAATAATAGTATAGATTATTTATTCTTCTCCCAATATAGATTATTATTCTAAATGGACTGATTATTATTATTCATTTATTGAATTTGAGTAAATAATTGCTCAATTATATATATTATTATAGAAAAGAAAACAGAGAAGGTTTCCAATTGACTGAAAATAGAAAAAGGAAAATATCATTAATATCCTTTTCTATTAAATGATTATTATTATTATTATTATTATTATTATTATTTTATTATTATTATTATTATTATTATTATTATTATTATTGTTTCTTAATTAGCTGATTTTTATTTTATATTTTTTGGTGTAAATCACACTGTGATCCGGTCTTTCTCTGTCAGGTCCACCCGGTTCGCTCCGAGAGGCACAGAAAGCCTGGTCCAAAGAAATCGTCACTTGGGTTATTCCGGAATTCTCCCCCACAAAGAGAGCTCATTTGTCACTTGAACTACTCTATTGGGTTAGCTGATTATTATTATTATTCCTTAATAAGTATTACTAATTATTATATAAAACTGAACGGAAAGTACTTAATAAGTACTATGTATGTACTTTATTATTATTTTTTTCTATTGTTTGGACGAAAGTGTTTTGGGTGGTAATGCAAAATAAAGGAGGATTTTGTTTTAAATAATAGTATAGATTATTATTCTTCTCCCAATATAGATTATTATTCTAAATGGACTGATTATTATTATTCCTTAATAAGTATTACTGATTATTATAGAAAATGAAACGGATAAGGATTTCTAATTGACTGAAAATGAAAAAAAAATATATATTACTGATTATTATTCCTTTATAAGTGTTATTTTTATTATTCTTTCTAATGAGTGGTTATTATTATTCCTTTTTAAGTTAAAAACCAAAATCGGCCCATCGAGCAAAATTACCAATTTAATCATCGACTACTATTCTTGCCTAATTAAGTCATTAACTATATATGAAAACTTTACTCAATTTGGTAAGTATTACTATTCCCTAATTGACTGATTATTATAATTCCTTAATAAGTTTAGATAATTAAATTAAATATGAAATTATAAACAAATCTAATATATTATTTTGAAGATTCTTGTAATATAATAAGTATAATTTTATATTGTATTAGGAATATGAAAGTGTATCTTTGCTGCGCATGGTTAATTGGACAATTATTTGCTCAAAATTCAAGCAAGACATTTAGAATACATAATTGATCCAACCTATTTTCAAAATTACACTATATAATATCGTTGTTATATTTATATAATTGTATATCGATCCAAATATTTTAAAATATTATAACAAATCCATTTCGTGCAACAGAAAATACTTGTTAAATTAAAGATGGAATTATAATATATTATATATATATATATATTATATATATATATTATATATATATAATATATATATATATATATATATATATATATATATATATAATATATTTTTTTTTTTATATATATATATATATATATATATATAATTATTATTTGGATTCTGTAATACAATAGAATTGTATTATGGTAAGAAGTATTGTGCTGTAATTTTAATCTAAATTAATTAATAATCGATTTTTCAATTTTTCGCAAAATGATTCCTTTATATTCATTAGATTAATAGTAAAATAATGTCATGTAATTTTAATCAAAATTATTAATAACGGAATTCATTCACCCACCCCCCACCCCCACTTTTTTTTTTTTTTTGGTTGCAAAATCTTCCTATATTCATCTATATCTATATATAAAAACAAAATCCTCCATTTTAACTTCCCGCCAAAACAGTTATATATACTATTAAGATTTGCATAATATTGTAAAATAGTGTAATTCTAAAGATTAATGCTCCATTCAGGAACCATACAAGCGGTAACTTTATATCATCAATTATTGAACATTTTTATTTTATATAATATAATTTTAAATAAATTTGAATTATTGAATTAAGTATTGCATTTTTCTAAAATTAAATAATTGGATATTTGAATTTTTTTGGGTTTAAATGTGATTTTTGAAAAATTATTGTTATTTTAATTTGATTTTCAAATGCTTGAATTTTTCATATTATAATTTATTTGTTGTATATTTTAGTTGTGCCCATTCACCCATTAAACTCCTAACTGGTGAATTTTGCAGACAGCTTTAAAGTATCATCTAAAACAATATTATAGAAAGTATAAAGTGATAGGCCGGGAAGAGTCAGGAACCATTTCATTGCTTCCATCTTCACAATATCAAGCACTTCAAAGAGAAACGAACCGGCTCCTTTCCATCTCAATTCTCCTGCAACAAAGACTTTTTGTTGCCGGGTTTATCTCAAATCTGGACTCCCATGCACCTCCATAATAATTCATCCAACTTAGCTTACCGACATAGACAGTTTAGCTGGTTACAGGGGTGAAGTTTGAAAACAATGACTTAGGGTTGAGTCTCATCAGCGACAGTGTGAGAACAACCTTTTAAAGTGAGGTGGTATCTTGTGTGCAGTAAGTAAAGATTTAGCCATAATTTACATCATTCCAGATGCTCTGTCGGGTCGGGGCATGAAGACCCTTGGATTGAGATCGAATTTCAACTTTTGGAACAACAATAATTCATCCAAACTCTACATATTATTCATCATCATTTGGCAGCATAACAATTCTCTAAATGTGCATGAATGGAGGATTAATATTCAATGTGAAAAGAAACTAATATTTAGGTAGTTTTTTGGAAACAAAAATGTTCCATTAATGCCGCATATAATAGGCATTTAATTTCTTGTGGTCATTTTGACTGAGTTTTTTTTTTTTTTTTTTTTTTTTTTTTTTTTTTTTTTTTTTTTAATTACAATTATGAATATGTAATTTCAACACTAAAATTTTAGCTAGCTAGGGATGGCTTAATAGTCAGCAAAATGTAAAGCATATACGCATATACTTTTCTTATTATAATTTAAAATTTCCTTAAAGATAATTGGCTAATAGGTTATTAGCTTCCTACTTTTGCCCATTAAGTAAAGTTTCTACTAAAATTCTCTTTATCTATTCATGATAAAGTTAAGATGGAGATAAAAATTAGTTTAGGCAATATGAAGAACAAAAAAAAGTTGGGAGGTTTATCTATCTTTTCTATGACACTGACTCAGTGACTCATCGGATTAGGGGTGCTTAATTATTTCGATCGAGCCATCAGAATAAGACTTTGTTATTATTATAATTATTCGTTCGGTCAATGATTTACGAAAATACTACTGTTTTTTTTTTTTTTTTTTTTTAATTAGTGTTTCTCATCCGTTTAATCTAAACATGTGGACGGATGTCATGTGTTCTGAGTTTTTCTCTTGGCGCCCCATTCGCACCTGAACGTGATTATATCTACTATACTAATAAGAGCCCAAGAGAGTTAGGCCTATAATAGGTAGAAAAAATGACGGTCAAGTTTTTTAATCAAATGAATGACTCAGATTGATCAGATTTTAATTTTTTCTTAAGATTTACTAATTTATCCTTAATGAATATGATTATCCATTAACTTTTCCGATAAAATATTATCTTTTCCGTTAATTTCTGTTAGTTCACTGTTAACTTATCATTGATTTCAATAAGAAAGGTCTTAAGTTTGAAGTTCGAACCCCTTCCCAATCAAAGTTGGCATATTTAGTACTCTATTTTACTTTTATTAAGTTAAATAATAATATAATTTAGTAGTTACAACAAAAAATAATACATATGCATTTCGATCTTTAATTTAGAATTATGTATCTACAATGTTTTTATTCAAAAAATTTATTCATTATCAAAATTAAATAAGAGAAATAATTTCATTAGTTATATTGTCTTTATTTTTCTCCAATATAAAAATTCTTTACATTCAAATTCATCAATTGATTATATTCGCTACATTGTCCTACACTGTCTTTATTAAAAAATATAATTATTCATTATCAATAAATTAATTAAGAGAAATAATTTTTATTATATTATATTGTCTTTATTTTTTTCCAATGTAAAAATTCTTTACATTCAAATTCATCAATTGATTATATTCACTACATTGTCTATTATCTTTTTTTGTGCACTATTTTTTAATTAAATATCAAAGTTATAATACAAAATAATGTTATATATTTATTTACCAAGTATTTTATTAATACCATGAAAAAATTAAGAAAAATATAATTAATAAAGCCAATCATATTAACTACTTGAGGAATTTGTTGACAAAGAGAGTATTCAAATCACACAACAAATTGAAGTGAGAACTATCTCGTAATTCCTGTTTGACAATCAGTAGTTAGTGGTTAGCGTTAGCGGATTATATTAGCTTATTTAACCAGCGAATTATATCAACGGTGGGTAAAAAGATATTTAAAAAATTAGCTTTTTAGATTAACATGTAAATGACCTAAGGGTATAATAATAATAATAATAATAATAATATAATAATAATAATAATAATAAATAATAATAATAATATAAATAATATAATAATAATAATAATAATAATGTTTTAGAAAATAAAAAAATAAAAAAATATAATTAAGCCAATCATATTAACTACTTGGGGGATTTATTTTTAAAAAAAAAGAATATTCAAATTACCCAACAAATTGAAGTGGAAAACTATCTCGCAATGTCCTTGTTTGGACAATCAACAATTAGCTCTTCAATATTAGTATATATTTAAATTTTATGCCCTAATTTTTATTTGTTCTCCTTTATGCCACATATTTGGTTTCAATCATACCCATACAATTATTTTATTGACAATTATAATCAATATTGACTATATTACTTGCAATTTGTACACTTAGAATTACCAATTTAAATACGCAAATTCAACATTCAATTATCTCTGCATGAACAGTTCTAATATAATCATGTCTTGATATACTTTAAAGTACTTATTAAAAAAAAACATTGGGCATTATCCAATCGCGCAAAAAAACTAGTACTGTATATAATATTATATATATAGTATATATATATATATATATATATATATATATATATAATTTTTTATATATATATAAATTTAAATAAATTTGAATTATTGAATTAAGTATTTTCATTTTTCTGAAATTAAATAATTGGATATTAGGATTTTTTTTTTTTTGGGGTTAAATGTGATGTTTTAAAAATTATTGTTATTTTGATTTTGATATGCATCAATTTTTCATATTTACAATTTATTTTATTTTTTATTTGATGGATTTGGTGGATTGGGTTTCAAGGAATTGAGAGCATTTAACCTAGCTATGCTGGGTAAGCAGGCATGGCGTTTTCTTACGAATCTAGGCTCTCTGGTGGCTAGAATATACAAAGCCCGTTATTACCCCACTTCTAGTTTTGTTGATGCTACTATTGGAAATTGCCCAAGCTTTTGTTAGAGGAGTATAATGGCAGCACATCCAGTAGTGGTAGCTGGGAGTGAGACGTAGAATTGGAAATGGTGAGACAACTCTTATTTAGGGACACCCATGGCTCCAGGATAATCCAAGCCCCTTGGTACAAACAGTTATGCCTGAGGAGTTAAGAGAGGCATGAGTAGCAGGTTTGATAGACCACAAACAAGAACATGGGATCCATATATATTTTATCT
>VALG01014709.1:0-12448 GCA_009835305.1 Ipomoea purpurea | reverse complement strand
GTCCTCTCCGGCGGGCTAAGCCCAGGGAGTGCCGTAAGAGGATGGCCCAAGTTCAACGAATCCTATCTTATTTAAATTAGTATTTTTCACAGTTCGTTGCACAAAAATAAGAATTGTGTATATACATTTTAAGAATATTTTGATTGGATAACATTTATAAGATCGGACGTCCATTGTAAGGACCCATCAACGATGGCCGATGACGAAAATCCACCGCCTGAGAAAAAGGACTTCTTCCCCTACAAACCTGTCGGACGTTTCTCTCGACGATTAAGCCTAAAGGGATCATTGAGTCCGAGGTGCATCAAGAGTCGGCACCGAGGAGATAGGATCCATATAAGAAAGTCCTGAAGAGCAACCGTTGCTACCATTTAATAAAGAAACGGAAGATCCGTTGGAAATGTCGCACGTGAGGAGAATAACGTAAGAGAGTATAAGAACCCATTAATGTACATTAATTTAGTCAGTCCAAGACGGTACTGCCGAGTACATCACTTGAACACCTATAACAATAGCTCTCTAAAAGACTGTACTTTGGACAGTCTTTCTAATAACTTACACAACATTTTTCGCGCAACCTATACTAAAAAGATGCGACCAATAATAGGTCACACCGCCCAGATGAGAATTGCATTTTATTTTGTTGGTCTAATTTCATTTCACTAAATAATAACTGGGTACAAATTGAGAATTTTGTCATAAAATTATCCCGCTCTGTAAATGGAGAGAAGATATTCACGACAGTGGATATTACATCTGCTAGAGTAGTTGTTTTGTAAAGAGAAGACAAAAGAAGCGAAATGAAACGGAAAAAAAAAATGTCAAGTCCATCTTTCAAAAAAAAATGGCAAGTAATCTTTCAAAAAAAGTTGCAAAGTCATCTTCCAGCGTAACACATGCAACCCTGCTAGATGGGAATGTTAACTTGCTATCAGTGTCAATTCAATATTTGAGGGGTGAGGGGGGAATTGCACTTTTTTTTTTTTACGGTCAGAGGACTTAATTTGCATTTCGACAGTTTCGTCCCAGGGGTCAATTTGGACCTTATTCCTATTTTTCTGATTCACCAACTTTCCTGATTGTGTTGAAACCTGCGTAGGCTTCTCAAAATTCTAGAAACAACTTGCGCCGTCTGGGGAGTGGGGAACTGACAAAAGGTACCCATGTTCCTCTTTTATCGAGCCCATTCAGCAAGAATATTAATAGCAACCAAATTGATCAAGAGATGACCGGCAGTAAAATCACAGTACAGCCTCAAGAGGAGTCTGATCGAGACAATGAAAGAGACATTGCGGCCCAGCTGAGCCGCCAGAATGTCGCGAGAGCCCGGAGACAGTCCACCACCCTTAGGAGGTGAATATGATACAACTCCACCAACCACCAGCTTGTATGATACCTGCACAATTCCCAATATTCACTCACACCCAATAGTATTCGAACCATCGCCCAGCGGTAGAGGTTGTGTCGTGGGTAGGCGGTTCCCCAATGCCCCTCCCACACCAATTGTACACCAACACAACATGCCCGACTTTCTGAACAAGAGGACCGCGGGATCGAATGAGTCGACAACCCCATTCCGTAACTCGAGTTGGCCCAAAAAGAGCCAGTAATCCCAAACACGTATAAATATTTAAATGACAATTGATTTACAAGTGTTTGGCTACTTGTAAGGTTTAATAACAATAAAACAACACAAACACATACAACATTATATATTTATTTATTTTTCAAATTTAATTTAGATACATAATTATGTTTATAGACACAAAAATTCAAATATAAGACAAATTATTAATTTATGAGAAAAGGGTCAAATAGACCCCTAAACTTTACCCTAAAGGTCAATTAGCCCCCTAAACTTTAAAAAAGGTCAATTAAACACTCAAACATGTTAAATTTGGTCAATGAAGCCCAAAAACCGATAAATGACCTGTTATTATAGGTCATTTTAATTCCGTGCGACGAAATCCCGCACCGTGAATAGGAATCGGCGACCGGCGAATTTTTCCGGCTGCCGGCGAGTTTTCGGACCGTCCGGTCGTCTTCTCGCATGGAGAAGACGACCGACGGCCCGCCTTCTCCAATGGAAAAGGCGGCGTGCGCCGTCCCTGCCGCCTCTCCATGAGAAGACGACCAGATCTTGGTCGTCTTCCTCATTGGAGGAGATGACAGAATCTGGTCATCTTCCCAATGGAGAAGACGAGCAACGGCCGCCTGCCGCTTTTCCATTGGAGAAGGCGGCCGTCCGGTCGTCTTCTCCGGTGGAAGACGACCGGACGGCCGGAAAAACTCGCCGGCAGCCGGAAAAATTTCGCCGGTCGCCGGAATCTATCACCGGTGGCCGGATTTCGTCGCCGGAATTTAAATGACCTGTAATAAACAGGTCATTTACCGGTTTTTGGGCTTCATTGACCAAATTTAACATGTTTGAGTGTTTAATGACCTTTTTTAAAGTTTAAGGGGCTAATTGACCTTTAGGGTAAAATTTAGGGGTCTATTTGACCCTTTTCTCTTAATTTATTTAGGTACGTACTTGATACAGAATTTCATACATAAAAACACACAACAAAAAAACATATACATATACACAGAGTCCACAGTGCACCACTGTCAACCCTCGTTCATGGTATAATGATTGTTAAACAAAAGATTAAGTACCAACTAATTATCATTAGGTTACATAATCTTCACTTTATTTTAACAAGGAAGAAAATAATATACGATGATCACTTCTTACACATAATTCCATATCCGCCGTCGGTCCCTCCGGTGGCGCAGTCAACCGTGCCGTAGTATTCCCTCTCTACGTCGGCGGTCACATTTCCGGGAGTAAACACACAAGAATTGCAGTCCGCCGTGAGAAGCGAACTAGTCCTGAACTTATCTTCGCCGCCGACAACCGGCATTTCGACTCCAGGCTTCGCCGGATTCTGGAAATCTGGCCGGTAAGTCCGGCCGAGAATCCCGTCAACCTTAGGCGACAAACTGAAGAATCTGAACTGCACTTCCAAGTGCGCAAAGCTGTCGTTAGCCGGTATCCCGTAGCCGTGAATCGCGTTTTCCTGTTCCGTCACCGGAACAACGTTAGCCGATACCTCGGCGATGTCGGAAACGGTGACCGTCGCGCTGTTCCTCGGAAACGTCCTCTCTAGTTTCAGGCTTCCGTCGGGGGAAGTCCACTCGGAGGATTGGCCTTGTGGGATCACCGCAAGCTCGCCGTCGAAGCGGAATTCTAGGTGGTCGGTTTGATCGTCCCACTTCTCCGCCGCGGCGGCGGCGATGGTGAAGTTGTGGGAGCCGAACATTATGCCTAAACCCTGGATCCATGTGAAATCTCGAGTTCTGTTGACGGGACGAAGGCCGATGAAACGGGCGTTGATTTGGAGATTGGTGTCTGATATTAAGGTGAAGTGCTCGTTTTTCTTGCCGTGAAAGTAGAAAACAATGCCGTCGCCGCCGACGAACCGTGGGTCGTAACAGGCTGCTCCGGGACCGTCGCAGTTTGGTTTTCTACCTGCCGATAGATATATATATGGTACAAAAACTTATTATACATAATACAGGAAAATTGTACTTTTAATCATTCAGTTATACACTACAAACTTATAACCTCTGAGTTTTTATGTGTGATCATCTTATTAACCCATAGTTGATCGATTATTCGACTCAAATTAAGAAAACTATTAAGTTGCTCTTACTGAGAGTTGAACTTGCAATTAATCTCATAGTACCAGATCAACGTGACAAACTTTTTCGAGTTCCAAAGTGTAATCGAACTTTTTGAAAAAAAAATAAAATAAGAGAGTAAAATCTTAAACATACTTTTGCAGACAGCTTCGCATTTAGGGGAGTAACAATCAAGAAAGCAGGCTTGAGCAGTGGGATCTTTGGGGTGAGTTGTGGGCACTGATATGGCAAGTTAAGTACTTGAGAAAGCATTTACTTCCACGATTACTGCATGTGACATGGTCAGCCTTATGATAGGCAGCTTCACCTTTCATCATCACAAAACTGGTCAGAAAGAAGAGAACAAAGATTGCAGCAAATCCTCCATTTTTGCCATCTTTAAGCAAGCTAAGCAAAGAATTGAAGAAGCCAAGAATGGAGTTTAAGCAATAATGATGCAAAGGATTCACCTCTCTGTGATGATATATAGGCTCCATCTGCCTTGAAAAGTCTCACATTCTTGGATCTGATCAGCCATTTGCAGTGGAGATGAAGCTGCAAATAGTTTGAAAAGTTAGATGGAAGTGTTCCATTCAATTCAAATTGATGGTGTCAAATGGCCAACCATGAGTTGGATATATGCCATCAAAATTGAGAGTCCAAATTCACCAAATCATTACAGGGCTTCAAGCACTCCCAAGTATTGCACAATTTGGTTCATATCAATGGCCAAACTTTAGTACAACCCTTGGGTATATTATATTAACAATGCTATTAAAATAACCACAAGTTGAGCGGCCTATTGATCTCCTTGGTTTGAGCCAATAATTAGTTATGAATAATTTAGGTTAGTTTACTTTTTTGTAATTCTTTGTTATGTAGGGTCAAAAGGTGGAATTTACATAGACGGGGTTTTCCTCGTCACACGAAATAACAATTCAAGCACATATAATTAAAGTAATGGATCGTTAGTTCCAACTGTTCTCTCAAACACGCTTTGGGACCAATCCAGATTGTATTCCAGGAGCAGGACAGTGGCTTAAGAAGTTGGAATGTTTCTATTCGTGCTATTTACCGTGACAAAATTGGGTTGCCGACGTTCTTTCTACGATGGGCGCCTATCAGCGATCTGAGTGGGCGTTTAGACACTTGCCCTGCAAAAAAGTGAACGAGGTCTACGTCGATGATTAACGCGTGCCACTTGTAGCTGTAAAGTAAGGGAGACTAGCTAGCGTGACTCTCCCCACTAGGGTCCCATCTCCCATCTTGATCTACAAATATTGACATTTAAGTGACTATTTTGTGCTATTAATATGGTCCGCATGGGCAGCTCAGTTAGTCATAGGAATAAAGTTTGGGAACAATGACCTAGCCGATTGAGTTCTCACCATCGGCAGTGTGAAAGCAACCTTTCAAAGTGAGTGGGGCGAGGGAGACTCCTTTGCACAATAAACAAATGACTAGCTTCTGTCTTGAAACCACATGACGTATTAGTATGAGGTTGTCCACTTTCAATTTAGGTAAGTTAAGTGGATAAACAACAATAAGGTATTAATATGAGGTTGTCCACTTTCAATTTAGATAAGGTTTAAAGTGAATTATGATTCTTTTAGTTGAGATGATGAACTTAATACGTAGCATATATTATTATAGCTTAAAATGGATCGGATAATATAACAGTGAAAAATTAATTCTCAAATGTACTCATTGAGTTGGAAAAAAATGCAATACAGTTTAGAAAAGCTTTAAGTAGCCTATGTCCAAGCATGTCGGTTTGTACTAGTATAACTATAATAATTTTTTTTAAAGAATTTGAATTCTATCGTATAGAAACACTCTCTCTTATGTGTGGGGCTTAAATTCCAAAATGAGTTTCAAAACATATTTTCTAATTATATATTTGAGTGTTCAAATCCATACTTCAATGCGCCTAACACCACGAATAAATTTTTTTTTTTTTGTTTGAAAAATTATTCAAATTATAAATTTTCTTTTTACCACAAAAAAAAAAAAAACCCAATATATCCTTTGAGCTCCTTGGTCTTTATTCGCCTAACTCCATATGTAAGTGCTCATATACCTTCCATTTGTTTATTTATTTTGAGGGAGAAGGGTATATTTATGCTTTTTTCTTTTATAATTTGAAAAATCTTGACCCAGAACAGCAAGATTCTTTGTGTAATATGTATAATAAGCTCGAAACTTTATAGAATGATACTAAATAGAGCCAGTAGTATTCAAAAAAAAAAAATCGAAACTTTATTAATTGAAGAAATTTTTTATTTTTAAATGAAAATTTGACATCAACGTAACACCGAAAAAAAAAAAAAAAGTTTCAAATTTTCTCAATCAGTATATGGATATCAACAGCCTTTTTTATACTTTTAACGTTTAAATGTCTAATTAATTACTAAGAACAATATACCAAGAATTAATCAATTTCACTCGTGAATGTTAGCAAATTATATTATAGACAATGTTCCACATTATAACGTGGACTACTGGATAAACATTTAACACCTTCGATTTTTGTTACTTTGTTTAGTTTCATTGCTAATGTGTCTTTTTCGATGATTATTAGTGGAAGAGAATGTCATATGTGTATATAAATATTATTATATTATGGTCATTATCCAGACCTTTCATTTGCCTTATAGTATTTCATTATTTATGTTATAGAAAATGAAGGGAGTATATGATTATATATAATTATATATACAGGTTCAAGCATAATGAAATAGAGAACTTGTTCTTGAGTTCTACATTCTTGTGTTATATTTTTCTCTCTACTCTTCCATTCCATATTGCATATTCATCACACATCAATCGATGCGTTACCGTACAACTATCACGCGAAAACTAACGAGTTGATAGGCTAAATTACAACAAGTTATCAGCACGAATCGCCAACATACTCCTCGGTGAACCGTGAACGTGAACGGTATGCATAGATCTGTTACAATGCATGTTTTATATTGGACAAGCATGTTCATAGGATTCGTATTAAATATATGGTTTTATATTTCACATGCTCATATGATTCTTATAATGGATTCGTATATGTGCCTGCAAATTCATAAATATAGAATCTCAATGTTGTTTTCTGTGGTAGATATGTTCATCTTACATATTAGGTGTAAATTTGATTTTCATATGTCTGATATTTGTTGAGTACTATTATAGTATTGATTAATGATTAAGCACCAATTTGGCACTATGTCGGCACTATTGTTCTAATAAACACCGAATAGTGCTAATTCATTACGGAAAGTGAATAATGCGAAATTTGTGTGTTAAATCATTACGAAAGGCTGATAGTACTAACTGTTATTCATGATGTTGTGTTAAATACGTTTGTAATAAAAAGGTTAATCATGATTATTTTGTAATTTATGCTGCAATATAAGTATAGTGTTCGAAAGGTTGGACTGCTTCAAATACTTTCATGCTTGGAAAATGGAAAATATGTTTTCCTTGCATGGTCCAAATATTATGTTCTGTCGAAAGGTTAATTTTTGCCGAAAGTTTGAATAATTGAAAGGTCATTTTTATGGTCACTTGTGTGTTTCGAAAGGTTTTGAAAGGTTAATTTGTCTTTCAGACTTCTCCCTTTCGACTTTCATCTCTGAGTTTGATTGCATCTAGAAGATGCCAAATTCTTTATTTTTGCTATTGAACATGTGATATTATGAATGTATATGAGAGCATATGATATATGTTTTTAGATTATCATTCTTGCCAAATGTGAATTTATTGAGCTCACTTATGAATGAAGCAATTATTTAGCTTGGGCTCTTGATATTGAATATATTCGACGTCTAAAGAATTGAGCCAAGTTTTTTGTTGCTACGTCACAGAGCACCGATGCCTAGAAGGCACAAGCCTCTCATTTTCATACATCACCACTTGACCACGATCTTAAAAATGAAGTATTTGATGAAAAATTCTCTTGAATTAATGGAAGTCCTAAAAGACTATTATGAATAGAAGTCATCAAATGTTCTTCCTCAAACACATTTTGACTAGTTTAACCTCATGTTTAATTTTGAGTTATATGTAAGTCTGTGATTAATTATAATCAGTTATGCACAAAATAGTCTCGCAAGAAGTTTCAGAGAAATTTTTAATTGGAAAGACATTGCCAACTTTTCATGCGAGTAATTTGTACTCAGCATAGTACAAGACAACAAATTATGAAAGCATCCTAAGCTGATTTTAGCACTCCTTGTGGCTAAGTAACATAACTAGTTGTTGATGAAGAATAAAAGTGCATGTCCGGTTGATTTTGCACAGGTGCTTGAACACATAATGTTTACCTACTTGAGTAAGTGAGTAACTTCATAAGGTTGCAGTCGAGATTATAACCGGTGTGGTATGAGTTTCGAGCTCAGAATAAGAAACAAAGTGATCAAAATATTCAAGACGACCAAAACTCATAGAGGCAAAATCTATCCAGAAACAGGTTTGCTATCAATATGGGTGTGAAGGGCTTTTGTCCCTATGTGCCGCACACCAAAGCATTTGGTCGTCGAAGAATACGCCTCATCTTAATGATTCTAGGTAATTTGCCTGAAACAAATACTGTGATGAATGATGATAATGTTTGAGTAATTCATGAAAATATATTCATGGATAAAAATTTAGCTAGCTCATGCCTGAAACATCCGAGAAGTTAACTTATGCCTGAAGCACCCGAAAAGTTAATTCATTGCCGCAATAACTTATTGCGTAACGAGTAGTATATACACTCCAAATGTGTTTTTGAGTGCAAAGTTTTTTTTGGAGACAAATTATTATGAGGGCAAAGTGGCTTTACTTTGCTGTTTTTCTTGCTATTTTTACTACTCGAATTGACTATTCAAAAAGTTTACATCTCTAAGCTTACATCTCTTAGCTTATTTCTGTAATCTTACTTCTTGATTTACTTCTTGAAATTTTACTTTCTGGAACTTTATTTTTCAGAGGAAGTTTATTTCTCAGAATTAATTCTATTAGTTGCATGCTTATTTATGGAATTTTTTCTCATGCATGCAACATGACCTCATTATGAAATGACTGTTGCTAATTCAATGATTGAATTATTATCAATCCCGGAAGGATTGCTATTATCAAACAAATTATGAGAATCATCTTTTGACTAAATTTATGATGTCAACATGACAAAATCCTCTCCCAATATGGCTTAGTACAATTATGTGTTATTTAATGAGTGGTATACTCCTTTATAAATGATCTTTGACTTATGCCATACATGATATGATTGATTAGATGTTATTGGTTTGGAAGATAGAAGCGAATTATATCATATCAGTTTGCCCGAAGCAAACGAGAGAATGAATTATATAATAATCAATTTGCCCGAAGCAAACGAAGGA
This sequence comes from Ipomoea purpurea, assembly GCA_009835305.1. NCBI lineage: Eukaryota > Viridiplantae > Streptophyta > Magnoliopsida > Solanales > Convolvulaceae > Ipomoea > Ipomoea purpurea. Next base: position 3,407 of record VALG01014709.1, on the reverse strand, counting down.
ATAAATCATTTCATATTAGTTTGCCCGAAGCAAATGAGGGAGTGAATTATATCATGTGAATTTGCACGAAGCAATTCCCAAACCAGTGAGTGAACTAATGTAAAGTTGAGGATAATGATTTTTGTGAGATCTTGAAGATCTATTTTATTTGACAAGTTTCACAGCTTCCCTATGATTGTTGTGTACCCTTATAATATCATTTGATATGTATATTTTTCATATCGATTATGTATTTTCTTGTTGGGACATCAGTTTTATATGCTATTGTGGTTATCACAATCTGACCTACTACATATCATAATTATTCCCCTAGAACCTAGTATGTGGTATAAAACCAAAACATTTCCCATCTGCGTTTTATCCACAGTGTGCAGTCCTTTTCCTATATCACCACCATAGCGTACCTTTGTGGGCATGTATCTGTTGATTATAAACCTCTGTCTGTTATTTAAATTATTAGAGCCCATGATAAGGGATTGATGTATAATTAGGTACGCTGACTGCACACTTTATGAAGATCATTTCACGGCATAAGGGGGAGATAAAATCTCAAATTTTTATAGAATGCCGAGAAATTCTATGAATGATTGATCTTCAATATTTTTGAATCCACGTACTATGTAGACTGAACTAGAAGTTCATAAGAAGTAAAACTGAACTGGAAGTTCAGAAGAAATTAATTGTCAATATATATACTGATAAAAGAGTGACTATGTCCTATGTATCTTCCCCGAACTTGGACTGGTATTTACCAATGCTCCTTAACCCCCAGAAGCGTGAGACTGTTGTTATAAAGACAATCCGGAAAGCTATATCTAGTAGAAAATTTTTCACACTTGAAATCGCTTAAAAGAAGTATGTCCTGCAGATTTGTCAGAAGACTAGGGGTGAGCATCGGTCGGTTACGGTTAATAACCGACCGATAACCGAATAACCGATTGACATTTTTTTAAATCTCCATAACCGACCGAAAACGAGCACATACACTATTAACGACCGAATCGACTATCGTACGTTTCGTCGGTTATTCGATAACCCGAATAACCGAGCATCCATGAAATAAATAATAAATATATATATAACTAATATATATATATAGTATACTATATATATATATATTATAATATTAGTTACTGTACATATTAATATATTACTGTATATATTAATTATATATTAATATATACAGTAATTTTATAATATATATATATATAGTATATATATATATATATATATATATATATATTAAATTAATAATTTAATATTGTCGTTATTCGGTGACCGCGGTTATTACACCTTCATAACATAAATAACCGAATAACTGAATAACCGAAATTTTTTTTTGCCTTATAACCGATAACCGAAATTATCGGTTGGTTCAGTTATCGGTTATCGGTTTTGTCGGTTTTCGGTAATTATGCTCACCCCTACAGAAGACATTCGTCCAGAAGAGGCGAAAAATCCCAGTAAAATTATAGGTGCACCCAAAATCACAATACTGGGGATCCGGAACGACCAGATAAAAATATCTTTGGGAAATGGCTAGAGTCTGGTTGAATTAGAAATTGGCATTATTTTATATATGGGAGAAATTTATGAAAAATTTTATAGTTGTCGACAACAGAATTGCCTTTACAAATTGCTATCGTTATATGAGAATCTAGATCCAGAGCTAGGCACCAGTTGTGCCTTGGTATTTTTTATGTATAAAGGAGCAATTAAGGCATATACAGCTCAGCTCGCTAAAACTATATTCTCTTTATAACATGTACACCATTTAATGTTAACCCTGAAGGTTACAAATGGGTGTTTGTACAAAGAGAAACACAAATAATCTGGTGGTATGATATAAAGCGAGACTGGTAGCTTAAGGGTATACGCAGAGACCCTAAATTGATTTTGATCAAATGTTCTCTCCCATAACAGCTGACATTACGTTCCGCCAATTAACATCATTGGCAGTGAATTATAAATTTAAATATGCAGTTGATGAGTGTCATGACCGCAAACTTACTGGTCATTAGACGCTAATATTTATTTGTAAATCCCTGATGGATTCAACACTTTTGAAATTAGGAAAGTGAAAATGACAACGTGTATCATTAAACTACTAAAGTTTTTGTATGACTTGAATATTATTGACTGAGTGTTTTCCTCCCGAAGAAGGAATATGCAAATATGTACCATTATGTGTTCGTTAAAGAATTACTAATGGAGTTATTTGTTTATTATCTCAGTCGGTAATGATGATTTAAATGTTATTGAAACACATAGAGAGTTTGGTGATAACAGCTCATGCCGAAGGATGAAGTTTTTGAAATAAAAGACTTGAAATCCAAGTATTGTCTCGACCTGAAGATCGAGCTTCTCCTTGAAGAAGTTTTATACACTAGTTAGCCTACTTGAAAAAATATCTTGAAGATGTTTTATATAGACAAGTATTATTTACTTATCCACAAACGATTGTCCAATAATCTCTTGAAGTAGATAAATGACTATTTAGACTCGAAGGTTATAATGGGGATATTTAGTGACTGGAAGTCCATTACTTCATTGCTATTGGAGCACTATTATTGAACTAGAAGTTCCATAATCGCATCCGGCCTGATATTGAATTTGCGATGAAATTGCTAGCAACATTTAGTGTTCCCCATACAATGAAAATTGGAATGGTATTTAACATACCCTCAAGCACCTTCGAGGTACAAAGTTTTGACGTTTATGTGAGAAACCCATATGTGGTTTTGATGGGGCTACTTGGGCACTGGTTCTTTTATTTGATCCATATGATGCCAAGTCCAAAACTGGTTATATTATATTTTTACCCCCAATGTCCCATATGAGGACAAATAAGATTGTGTTGCACAACAAGTAATAGTTTTGTTAAGGAGAACCTTACAAAACATGTTGCACCTAAATCCTTCTACACACATGAACTCTAGAAGAGTTGTAAAATTCTTGTTGAGAATGTTTTCCCCACTGAACAATCTTGCAGATATGTTCACTAAGTCTCTCTGCCTACATCCACTTTTGAGTAATATGTTTATAAAATTGGGATGCGTAGGCTTAGAAGATTGTTATCTTCAGGGGGAGCGACAACCCCTGGCCTAGCTGTGCTAAAAATGGACAATCTAAAGGACTTTTTGATATCCTGAAGATTATGCTACGAAAGCATATGGTTGTACTCTTTTTTCCCTTAGCTAGGTTTTTCCCAAAGGGTTTTCTTAGCTAAGGTTTTTAATGAGGCAATCGATGTTGGTGCACTTGAGTGGATAGTCCTGAAGACCCTTAGAATCTTGAAGATTATGCTCGGAAGGCTTATGGTTGTACTCTTTTACTTGGCTAAGTTTTTTTCCCACTGGGTTTTCTTAGGCTAAGGTTTTTAATGAGGCAACCGGTGCAACACATTG
>VALG01014707.1:0-14760 GCA_009835305.1 Ipomoea purpurea | reverse complement strand
AATTAAAATGAAGCTGAACTATGGCATCAAAAGTTGGGGGCATCTTAGTTAGCAGACTTCTATCGATTAAGCTTGTTAATATCTGAGGAGTTCTGGGCTAACTCAAAAGTGAAAATAGAGTCAACTATATGTTGAAGTTGCTTGCCTAAAGGTGGGAAACAAACAGATCAGCTCATCCAGCTCAACACATACCATGAAATCAATAAGATTCGAGTGCTTGGATTTGATATCACATATGAGAAATCCTATCGGGTTGGATCTATTAGGATATCTGCGGAGATTCAGGTTGAACGCCCTCGTCTTAGCGCAGAGTAAAACGATTTCCTAGTAAATATAAATACATGTAACACGACTCATCACACACACCAAGTCGCTACGATCGACTATCTCTCTCGTTTTCTTTGGGTTATTTTCTCAGGGAAAAATCCGAGGCATTTGAGGCATTCAAGACTCTGGGATTACACAGAGAATTCAACAAGACAAGATACAATGAAACATTCACCATCCAGAAGAATACGAAGTGATCACGCAGAGATCATTATCAGAGAACTAAAGTTACTTCGATGATTTTTCAGTATATATTAATGTTCCGTATATATATATTACTTGTGATATTTAACACTATAGAATTGACATAGCTCCGAAATACTCTACAACAAAAGGTTGTGGAAAGGGAAAAATCTGGAATATCTCACAGAGAGATGGGGTAGTAATTCTGGGGCTCATTGGCAAAAGGCATACTCCAAGAAATTTTGGGCTAGAAGCTGTAAATCACATGCGTGCACATTCATCAACAGAATAAGTTTAATTCTATACGTCCGGGTAACAATACGCAACTCCCCATACGAGGCTCTGGAAAGGTAGACCAAATACATTACATTTATTTAGGTTCATATTTTGGCTCACGTTGTGGTTGGCTCGCGTTAGTGTGTGCGACAGGTGGCGGTTGCGCTGAGACTCTTTCTATTTGGGTCTGTATTGCTCCAACTCGGGTCTAATAGATAGGAATGCGTTTCTCGAGTATTGCATAACAATAGCAGAGGCCTATCGTGTAAAAGCGGTGGCATTTGTATTTTTGCATCTGGTTGTAATTTAGGTGAGACAGTATCATATGGTATAAATGTCGCGTAAAGAGATTCATTTGGTATGATATACAAACGTTGTCTATTGATGCGGTAGATGCAATACTATATTGATAGACTCACAATGGTGGAGAGTGTGATTAATTGTTTGTCCGTAGTCTAGTAACCTGATGAACCTGTGGGGATCTGGATCGACCGCTATTATAGGATCACCTACGCGAGCTCAGATATACTCTTTCCAGAACTTAGAGAGTCTGTGAGTTAAATATAAGTATCAAAGTTCCGCTCTGGCGGGATATTCGCTCGATCTTAATGGTTCGCATGTGAATTGTTAGTAGTCTCATAAATGTGATTGCGTGTAACCCGGTCTTTGGGATACTCTATGAATGAGGATAGCTCGGATAGGATTTTGTATATTAGACATTCCAGCTAAGTGTTCAGAAAAATCATACCAATATCAGGAATGTAATTGGAGATCCAGTCTGGTGTGAAAATCGGGTAAGCCAAACGTGATATCTTGAACTAGGCAGAGATACCTCTTGCTATAACGTCACATTTGAACCGAAGAACATCAAGGAAGCCCTAACGACGAACATGGATAAGCCTATGCAAGAAGAATTGGGGAAATTCGAAAGGAACAAGATATGGACTCTAATTCCTAAAGCCAATAATGTAAATGTTGTAGGTACAAAGTGGATTTTCGAACAAAAACAGATGCAACCGGAAAATATTGTCGAAATAAGGCAAGGTTAGTTCCTCAGGGTATTCCGAAAATTGAGGGGGAAAAAAAATTACGACTTAAACGCGAAACATTTTGCCCCCGGTGCTCGACTGGAATCCATCCGATTGGGCTACTACTCCATTGCTTGAGCAATAAAGATCAAGCTCTTTCAGATGGATTTGTTAAAACGGGGCCTTAGTTAAATGCTACCTTCAGAGGATTATATACTGTAAGCACAAACGAAAGGTTTGAAGTCCACACATCCCAGAATATGTTACAAGCTTCAAAAGGCATATACGGGCTAAAACAAGCCTCGCACAGAGCCTGGTACGAAAGGCTTGCTCCAAAATATCTACTTCAAAATAACTACAAACGAGGTGGATTTTGGTACAAACCTTGTTCACATAAACGGTCAGGTAAACAAATAACATTGCACAAGTTAACGTTGAATGAATTTGTATTTGGAGTCCAACACAGACAAGGGGATGAAGAAACTGACAAAACTGGTCAAAGGTTATGCAACAAGATTCCGAAATTGAGGCATGATTGGAGAGCTTAACTTATTTTCCTAGGATTCAGGTGAACGTCCAAAAGAGGGAATATTTTATTCTCAACCGAATATGCGAAAATCCTCATATCGAAAAGTTTTCGGTCTGGAATCTGCAAAAGCTGGGCCGAACCACACCGTACTCTAACCAACTATTTGTTTGTTTTTTTAGTTTTTTAACGATTGGTGTAATAATCAGGGGGTATGCCCGGTGTCACATGTTTTTTGGACATTTGAATTTATAATTTACATCTCCGATTTAACAGAAATTATCTAAAGATACTCAAGGGACTTCCCAGTTGACCCACCACCTATAGAGAAGTTATGATTGGTAGTTTGCTTTACCTGAACTGGCGAGCAGACGCGGACAATCAAATGGTAAGTGTAGGTAATGAGCGTTGCACGATACAATCGACCCAATGGAATCGCACTTGAAGGCTGTAAAGCCGTATCCATAAAATATGTGAAAAGGTACAATTAATTTAGCGGTATTTGGTATTCTATGAACGAATCTTAGTCTTAAGGTTTTAGTGAATGCTGACTGGGGGCGGGGCCAAAACGCCGACGATAGAAAAAGTACATCCGGATGATATTTCTTTATTGGGAAAATCTACGTTGCCTGCTGAGTAAAAGCATAAATTCATATCAACTCAGCACTGCAGAAGCCGAGATAGCATCGCTGCAGCAGTTGTGTACTCAATTATATATGGACTGCGCGACAAATGCTGACTGAACTATTGGGTTTGACCAGGAAAATATGGTACTTTCTGTGACAATACAAGCGGCGATTGAATATATCAAGAAAATCCGGTGCAACATCTCGGAAAAAACACATAGACAATCAGTACATCAATTTCATTCGTGAATTAGTCGAAGAAAAAGAGATTACATTAGACTATATTCCACTGAAAAGAAATCTTGCTGACTTATTCACAAAACCGTTAGACAAATCCAGGTTTGAATTACTACGTGCCGCTCTAGGAGTGTGTACGATTAATGTTTAACTGAACCAAGAGGTAAATGCTCTAATTGTTATTAGTTTTTATTATTATTTTATTTCTAAGAAATCTAATTTGGTTTTTCCGTCTTATTTCAGGGTCTAAAACGTGACACCCTTGCACCGAATTTATTTATTTTTTTTTTATTTTTTTTGTATCCAATTTTTTTTTTTTATCTATGTTGTGTTTAATCGCCTATTTTTTTTTAATTCCGTGTGTTTAACCGAGTCTATCTACCCATCTAGGAGACTTCTTCAAGTCAAATCCTATATCTATCCTAATTCTTCTAATAGCTATCATCATAACCTAGGGCTTCTAACCATCTCATCATCCCACGCCTTTTGAACCACATCAAATCACATTTAATTTCTTGTCTTCTCTTCCCATCCACTAAGTCACACGAGAATACTCTACCTTGCCTATCTCTCCATTCCTCATCTTTCTCTCAAAGACGCCATTAATGGAGAATCCTTTTTCTCTCCATCAAGTCTACGCATGCACGGGTTCATCTCCTCCGTAAAATAATCGATGCTGAGTCTCCATACCCACCGGATATTACAGATCGCATTCTCGCCACAATCAAAGACCAACCGGCCTGCTTGATGATCTCTCGACCAAGGAACGCCGGCAGCTCCTAGCTCTTGCCCGCCATGTCTCAGCCATGCCCTTCCCCATCTCCTTCGAGACAAAGCCCATACCAGCTGTACCGGAACCCGTACCAGCGACAGTTCCGCTTTCTCCGATCATCCCATGGTATCACCCTCATCTCTGTCTCCTCTTGGTCGAAATTTATCTACCTCTAGAAAAATAGACTTTTAATGTTTCTTTACCTGAGCAGTTTCAACATCTGTGCCTAACTGTTCCATAAATGTTCAATCTTTACCCTTCCAAATACCCATATGATCCGCATCACATTTTTCTGCTCCGTTAATTTCATATTCGGATTATGTACGTTCCTTGTCTTCGAATTTTACTATTCGAAGTCTAGCCTCAAATCTCACAAATGTGTCTAGGCCGTGTTCTGCCTTCTCCATTCCCATACACATACCTGCCTCGGCTCCACCAACTGAAACTGTGCCAATTTCTGTGTCACCCGTGCAAGACTCCGTCCCTCTCATAACCGTACCTTTATCTAAACCTTCCCGCAAGGGAAAAGAAAAGTTGTTGATGCAGGTCCCACAGAAAAAAGGAAGATTTCTGAGATGGAGGCTATGGATGGTCCAACTGACCGAAAACACCAAAAGAAGGGGCCCCACGCTACGACCTAGGATAACTCGATCCCGAGCTGCTGTTGCCCCATCGTGTGTTCCTAAGACTTCGGGTTCAAATCAAAGAGTTCGGGCAAAGTCAATAAGCCCAAGCTCCTCTTCACCCGAATTATTGGGAGGTATGGCAAACTCATGTTCATCGCGACTTGATTGTGGAGAAGACATCAATGAAGAAGATTTGGCTGCAAAGTGTGACATTATTCCATTGCTTCGTGATCAACAATTACTTGCGTCTCTCCGGCATGTTGGCCCGTATTCCACTTGGCTTACGGCGGAGTTTTACACCAATTTGACATTGGAGACATTTACAGAAGGTTCTGCAAGATTTCATCAAGTCTTTATCCGAGGTGTTTTGGTATCCTTTTGGACCCACGAGATTAATGCGTACTTGGGCACACGAACCATCCGAGTCCCCACTTGCTGGCAGCCGCACTCAGCATAATAAGTCTGTCTCCTGGCCGAAAAGATGGGCCTTGCCGGTTGAAGCTTACTACCGTATATTCTGGCTTTTGCGTCTCGCATCTGCCAATTGGGTCCGGCCGTGAGACGTCACCAAATTCCTGTGTCCCTAGCAGCACTTCTATACAAATTCGGAACCGGTCCCTTCAATCTTGGCATGGTTATTTCTCTCACTTAAGGTCTTTTTTTGCAGAAAAGGAGGGCTAAAAATTCATCTACCTTTCCCTGTTTAATCTTCGGGGTTCTTCAAGATCATGGTTTAAGCCGTATAAAGAGGAGGTTATTACTACTCCCGACATGCCTATGTGTTTGATGACCGGCTTACTCAACAAGGACACTATGATGATAGGCTCTACTTTCTACGCTTCCGGATGCTCCTCCACCAGCACCGCTGCATTCTGCCCCGGCCTCTTCCGCTGACACTGCCTCGGCTTCCGACATGGTGCTAAGAGAATCCCAAGGAACCCATACCTTGATTGATCGCCGGCAATTGTACTCACCCTTGAGGCTTCGATTGCGCAAGTTAAGCAGTCCGTAGCATCTCAACAAGCCACCATTTCGGGCTTGGAAAATCTTCGCGATGTGCAGCTCAAGGAGATTGCTCGCATGGAGGCCATTCAAGCTCAGATTCTTGCACACACTCGGGCAGCTACCTCTGTTTCTGACTCTGACGAGGACTTTGATGATTCGGATTCGGGCACCCCGTCTGCACGGTAATTCTGATCCACTATTTTGATGTTCACCTGCCTTTGTCATTTTTTTTGGCAAAAGGGGGAGTTAAGGTTAAGGAGTAAGGGGAGTATGGACGTATGTTTTGGATACGTATTTTTGGATGCTTTGGATATGTATGTTTTGGATGTGTTAACTGCTACAAATATTTGATTTTTGGTTGATTATAATTGGAAGTACTTGGTTGATTATTTATGGAAGTGAGTATGCTAGTAAGGTAATATTGGATTGATATGAGTTAGGGGGAGTATTGCTAATTAAATTGATATTCGACTATGATCACTTCTTCCAAGCATGATTCAAGAATTGAAGTATTTCTCATCTCATGTGGTTTTCGAAAAAATCAAATAGTTTACTGTTTGTTAATTGCTATAGCTTGTTAAAGTATCTATACTGAGGGCCATAAATAAAAATTGTTTTTAATCTTGCCCAAAGTATTTGATACTCAAGTTTACTAAAATTGTTTATTAATTTTTTATTGCTATGTCGTGTTAAAGTATCTATACTGAGGGCCATAAATAAAATTGTTTTTGCCCAAAGGATTTGATACTCAAGTTTACCAAATAAAATGCCAAAGGGGGAGATTGTAAGTGTAAAATATTTTTACACAATATTGGCAATTTTATTTGTACGTCTACTAGTATTAGATTTAATTAGATTAGTGTTGTTAATGAATTGTGGACCACGTGAGATCATTTAGTGGAAATCATCTCAATTAGTGGACAGCAATCATTGTGTTTTTTAGAGTCCACAAAATAAGCTTTCTAAATGAATGGATGAGAAGCATTCGAACAGTGTGTTGCTAAGGGATTGGCTATTTTGGTGGATCAAGACAAAAAGCTTATGAAGAGGGCATAAATACACATGGTTCGAAGACAACACTTGCTAATTTGAGAATCACAATTTACGAAAGCTGTGCTGAAATTTTACCAAGCTATTTTCTATATTATTGTAATTTCTGTTTTAATTCGCAAGAATATTTGTATTGTACTGCTTGGACAGTACGTGGTACTACTGAAGCTTTGTGAAGATTGTTAGGGCGTTCGTTGTCAATCCTGGATAGGTGTTAGAGAGAGTGGTAGTGGTAAAGGCTGGAGGCCGTCTACAGTTACCTCTTGTAATACTCCTTTGGTGAACATCTATAGTGGATTGGGCAGACGTGGGTTGCCCGCAGACGTAGGAGAAGGAGCTCCGAACTACGTAACAATTTCCTTGTGTTTTAGTTTATTTATGCTTTCTGCTAATTTGATTTATATATTGCATAAACTCGGTAAATTAATTAACCAAATCTGGTGTAGATCTTAATTAATACATAAAACACATATCTGTTATAATTCAAGTATCACGGAACATTTTCAACCAACTAAGCTACTCTAACTATTTAGTATTTTATTCAAAAAGGCTGAAAACCCACCACTAAGGCCCCCCACACCCGGCCCGACAGGGTCTTTGAGAGGATGTAAATCATGGTGACTCAACTGAACATGAACCATAGAGGCTAGATCGGTGCTCACTGCGCACAAGAAGCCCCCCCTCACTTTGAGGAGGTTGCTCCACACTGCGCTGGTGAGACTCGATCCCTGGTCATTATTTTGAACATAAATATATATTTTATACAACATTTAATTCTATATATGTCGATATATACATACATATATATAAAGGGGTAGGGTGGGGGGAGTGGGGGAAGCTGCTCCCACTGCCCCCATACTGCCTCCGTCTCTGAATGTCATTGTTTGACAATCAGTAGTTAGCGGTTAGCGTTAACGGATTCATATTAGTGAATTTGACCAGCAAATTATATCAAAGGTTGGTAAAAGATATTTGAAAAAAATAGTTGTTTAGATTAACATGTAAAAGACCTAAGGGTATACCATAATAAAATAATATAATAATAATAATAATAATAATAATAATAATGTAAAATAATAATAATAATATAATAATAATAATAATATGAATTAATAATATATAACTAATTATAATAATAATATATAATAAATAATAATATAATAATAATACATAATAAATAGGGTTAATTACCGAAATGGGTATCGCTTGACTTATAGCGAATTCCAAGTTTGTCTTTGACTATTTTTTTTGGACCAATTAAGTTCTCAACTTTAAAATATTAACCTAATTTGGGTCTCCGTTTGTGTTGACTGTTAGTTAACCGTTACTTGGACACCAAATTGTAATATCGCTATAGTCAAGGCGACCATTTGGTAAGATAACTTAAGGGTGGTCGGGCATTCGATTTAGTTTTCTCGAACTGAACCATACCAAACTAGTTAGATTCGGTAAATATACCGAATGGTAATAGATTCTTGAGAACTTTTGATAACAAACCATAAAGAAATCAAATCAAACATTTACGAGAGATACCCGTGAGAATATGAGATTGAACGACAGAGCAAGCATCAATGAAATTTGATTTACTTTTTATTTATTTAATTATATATTTATTTAATTATTATTATTATTATTATTATTATTATTATTATTATTATTATTATATTTATATTTAAAAAAACATCAAACGGTATTCGGTTCAGTTCAATTTTTTTACCGAATAATTTTGGATCGGTTCGGACCGGTTTTTATATCAAACCGTTCAGTATACAAGTATCCAATACCATTCGGTTGTTCGGTAAAAATTTCCGAACAATTGGTTCTGTACTGTTCGATTCGAGAAAAACTAAACTGAATTGCCCACCACTAAAGTTAATTACCAAAATGGTCCCTTGACTATAGCGAAATTACCAATTTGGGTCCAAGTTAACGGTTGACTAACGGTCAAACAAACGGAGGACCAAATTGGTTAAAATTTTAAAGTGAGGGGACTTGAATTGGGTTAAAAAAATAGTCAAGACCAAATTGGTAATTTCACTAATAGTAAAAGGGACCATTTTGGTAAATTAACTTTAATAATAATCGAATTAATAATAATATTAATATAGATAATAATAATAATAATAATATATAATAGATAAGTAATAATAATAATAATTAATAATAATAATAATTGTTTTAAATATTATATATAATTAAACCAATCATATGTAACTACTTGGGGAATTTCATTGACAAAAGCGAGTATTTCAAATCACACAACAATTGAAAGTGTGAAAACTATCTCGCAATGTCCTTGTTGTGCAATCAGCAGTATAGCTCTATCAAATTTTTTTTTTTTAATAGTATATATTTAATATTTTATGCCCTAATTATTTATTTGGTTCTACCCTTATAATAAAAGATGGGTGATGGGAGAATATGTACATACAATACGCTTACCTGGATGGGGTCAATGACGCGAACATAAAGGCTCATGGCCTAGGTTGTTTGACCTTCCATTGCACGTGTTGAGGGGTGTCAACTTAGGTCTAAGCCCAAGTGGTGGAGCCTTACGTCATAATTTAGTGACAGTGGGGGCTTTCGTTCGTGCAGGCCCTAATCCAACTTTTAGTTTTTAACATTTGGGCTATTCTATTCTCTTTGGGCTGCATGCAAAATGATAGTAGCATGGGTAAATTATTATGTTGTGTGGAATTACAATCCAAAATAATGTCATTTTGATTTTAAAAATTGGTGTTTTGTATTTTATGTGTTAAAATAAAGTTATTTTATGTGTTAGAATAATATACTTTATGTACACATGTCTGGATCATAAGGGTGTAAATGAGTCGAGCAGCTCGGGCTTGGTCAACTTCGAGCTCGAGCTGGATCGTTTCATAACCAAGCTCAGTCAACTTCGAAGCTGAACTCGAGCTGGTTCGTTTCATAACCAAACGAGCTCAAGTTTCAATTTTTGAGTTCGAGCCTACGTACTGTTTATCGAAGCTCAATTTCGAGCCAACCCGAGCCGAGCTCGAGGTAGGCTCGACTTGTTCATACTCCTAAGTGGACCACGGTCTACGCAATAATGATTGAGTAACATGTTTCTTGATTCAGGACTAGACAGACAACAAATGTTGTGGAGAGTATGGGAAGAAAAGGCAGTATTTGCCAGCCAGCATTAAAAATTAATTGTTGCATTTTAGAAAGTTTAACTAGGTAGCTAGGTGTCTGCAATCTGCAATTTTTGTATATTTTGCCCAATTCACTTGGATTGTGATTGAAACTATAAATGTTTCATAGAAGACTTCACCCAACATTTTTAAAATCAATGCCAATATTTGCAAAATGCAAAGTGGGGCAAAAATGGTATACCTTTGCAGTGCAAATTAAAGTGCAGAACAAAGCCCTTCTCCCTCTACATTAATTATATTTATGCTGCTGAATGCCACTCTGTGAAAATTACAAAAGAACAGTATGAATCAGTTTCTTGAACCTCTACAACTATGGAGTTAGCAAAAGATAAGATTAAAAGAACAGAAGTGTGTGAAAACAAGCATGTTATATTTCGAAAAGTCCCACATTGAAAAAACAAATGTTGGAACTGCACAATGCCATATAAGAGAGGGTCAAGGGAGAGTTTGAACATACTTACCTGGACGGGGTCAATGGGTGAATCAAGAAGCCCCATGGCTAAGGGGGTACATTCCATTGCACTTTGGAGGGGTACTCGCCTAAGGTCTACCCATGTGGTGGAGCCTATGTCCATAATTTGTGGCAGAGGGGGCTTGCGTTCGCGCAGCCCCTCCCCAATTTTGTAACTCAAACTTTTGTGTTAAATTTTCGTTAGCCCATCAAAAAGTTAATCTATTGCATTTTATTCCAATTCCACTCTAAGTTGATAGAGGGATACTTAAATGTGTAGTTAGAATGAGATAATAAATACAAATATTCTAGTGATTCCAGGCATTGATTCTAGTGCTGTACAGCCGGCTATAAGATTTTAGAGTTAATTAGTTTGGATTAAGTCATGCGCTACAACTGATTACTGATGGACTTTTATAGGACACAAGAAGATAATGGAAATTTTGAGCAAAATTAATGTCACACAACATTCATGAAGCTATTGTTAAAAATGAATAATGCATAGTATATGCTATAATTAATTTTGCATTAGGGAAAAAAGAACAAAATGAGCAAAACTGTGGGAGAGCAAGCAAAAATTGGTATTTTAAAGAGTCCCACATTTGAAGAAAACTGACGCTGGAGCTGAACAAAGCCTACAAAAGAGGAGTATAATCCCACCCGCACCCGCGACCCGCTGACATCCCTATTGAAGGGAATTGAAAAGCATACTTACTTGGATGGGGTCATGGGCGATTTGTTTAGACATGGCCTAGGTTGGTGACTTCTATTGCACTTATTGTAATGTCTTTTTAATGCAAAAACAAAAAGAAGCATGAAAAGAAAACAACAGAAATTATTGTAATGTGTTAGAGAAGCAGGAAAGCAGCAGTTTGTATGTTGAAAGAGTCTCACATTGCCAAGTTAACCTATGCTGGGGTGCAGTAGAGCAACATAAAAATGGCTAAGGGAGAATGTAGAACATACTTACCTGGATGGGGTCAGTGGGTGATCATAAAGGCTCATGGCCTAGTTGTCAACTTCCTTGCACGTTGGAGGGGTGTCAACTTAAGGTCTACCAAAGTGGTGAAACCTATGTATTTTATATGAAAATTAACTAATATCTATCCATCCCTATACTATTAATAAAAGTAAAATCATTATTTTCAATTTTTTTTGCCCAAATTAATTTGAATACTAATTAATTGTACAAAAATAATAAAATTTAATTGGTAACAAAATTTTATATGAAAATTAACTAATATCTAATGAATTGTTACCACAAATTAAACTCAATATGTACTTAAAATGAAAAATAGTTACCCAAATTCTGAGAATAATTAAATCATTATAAATTTTAGGAATAAATGGAAACATTCCGCATAATAAATGGGAAAATTATTTTGAAATTCTGAGTAATATTATCTTCTCCGTTAATTTCTGTTAGTTCAGCGTTAACTTACTCATTATTTCAATGAGAAAGGTCTTAGGTTCGAACTATATCCCAATCAAAGTTGACATAATTTGTACTATGTTTTACTCATAATAAATTACTACTTTTTCACGCGCATTGCGCGAATGTGATAATGCCCAATGATTAGTTTTAAATAAGTAGTTCAATATATCAATGCGAGATTATATAGGATATGTTAATGCATAGATATTTGAATGTTGAATTTGTTTATTTAAT
The DNA here is from genome assembly GCA_009835305.1 of Ipomoea purpurea. Classification (NCBI taxonomy): domain Eukaryota; kingdom Viridiplantae; phylum Streptophyta; class Magnoliopsida; order Solanales; family Convolvulaceae; genus Ipomoea; species Ipomoea purpurea. Next base: position 2,808 of record VALG01014707.1, on the reverse strand, counting down.
TCAGTAATTCAAAGTATATAAATGCAAGATAATATATGAGATATTGATTACAATTTTCACTAAAATAAATGTTTGCAACTTTGTACGTAATAACGCTAGTCTAAATATTTATTCTAAAAACGATAGTCTAAATAAATACTACATTTGTTTTAAATTTCTCTAAGTCTTCTTAATTCTCTTTTGGGTAGTATTGTCATTGTCTTCATCTTCAGTACTTTCCTTTTTTTTTTATTGGTAGTGTGTCATGTGCAATTGGATTATTGGTGGTAGCATAGAGGATATCGTCATGCAATGAAATTATGGTGTAAAACTTTTAGATTTGTCTTGCTGTGTATATGACTGGGATTTTTGTTGTACTATGAATTCTTTTTTATCTTGCAAGCACATGTTGATATTTGGTGGTAGTTTTTTTCCCTATCCATGTTTCATATGTTTGTGAGATGTGTGTCGTAGAAATTAATCATTTGAAAGCTTATTTTGATGAACAAAATATTAATATTTATTATCTTTGTATAAAATACCTGGTAAATAAATATATAACATATATTTGTATCAGTATAACTTTGATATAATTAAAATTACAAGATATTGTAAAAAGAAGCCCAATTGACAATGTAGTAAATATAATTAATTAATGCATTTGAAGGTAAGGAATCTTTGAAATTGTAGACAAATGAATCGATAATATAACTAATGAAATTATATCTCATTTTAAATTGTTTATAATCAAATTTTTTTTATTAAATAAAGGCATTATAGACATCTAATTCTAAATTAATTAAATGCATTTTTTTTTGTAACTACTAATTTATTTAATTTAATAAGAGCAGTAAAGTGGGGGTACTTACTTTTCATCCACAACAATGAAGTCATTGATTTTTTTCCCTTCGTTGTTGAGACAAATTGTTTTGGGAGTTTGTCAATGACAATTGATGATTCAATTGTTGTCAATATAGGATGATAATAAATAATTCGATATTTTTGGTACAATAGATATTGTTATAATGATATAGTAAAAATTAACTTACAAATTTCTTTAGAAATTTTTATGTATTGATAAAATTTTGATGTGTAACCTTGTTCAATGGAGCTAGTAGATGTTAACATTGTCCAATTATTTGGAAAATGGTCCTATTGTTTTTAGAATCCATGTGTAATTGTATTTATGATCAACCAACCTTTGCTACTTAGGTCGTGCAGGTAATAACAATGAACTGTAATCACCAATTTTGTCCCGATAAAAAAACTAATATATACATACTCCTGTAAAGTATCGTACAATTGTACCATTATAAAAAAAAAAAAAAAAACAAATATTAATACCATAATGACCATAATCATTCCAATACTGCAAAACGTATTGAAATATTACATTTCGTGTTCTAATAATCCAAAAGAAGATTATAAACAAAAAAAAAAAAAAAAAAACAAAAAAAAAAAACGGAAACTTAACTAAATTTGTGTTTTTTATCTTATTATTACTTATAAGCGACAAGGGGGCGAGTACACTACATGCACAACTACTTTCAACCCTCCAACCTGAGGTTTCTGAACCCATCACCTCCCGCTTAGGCGGAGTGGTCTGATACCCCAGTGCACTACAAGCCACTTTGTGAAAATTTCGCTTTTTTTTTCTTTTCTTAATTCAAGAACAATAAAAATGATTTTAAAGTTCCTGATCTTACTACATAACTTTGCTGCAAAACAACAAGCCCCTCTCCCTCTACCATTGTATAACTTTTGCGTGCCTGCAAATGGCATCTCTACGGAACACATACAACAAGAACACTATGAACGTCCAGTTTCTACAACATACCCAACTATGGCAGCTTAGCAAAAGACTAAGATTAACAAGAGACAAAGATGCCGTGAAAACCACACTGCTCTATCACGGTACCTTTCGAACAGAGTGCCACACCCATTGAAGAAAAAAAAAAAAAAAAGAGTTTCCAACTGAGCAGTCGCCCATAATTTCATGCATTAGAATTTGGAACTTTTCATTGTTTAGTGTGAGTGTTTAATTTATTTAATTCCTTTATTTATTTTTCATGCATGTGTTATTTTGTGGACACTGAATAGCGGATTGCTATCTAGTTAGCTTTTTAATTTACAAATGAAATACATAACAAGTGCTTTTAAATATAATAAAATGTCATTTTGCTACCAAAATCTAAGTTTCTACTACTTTAATCTATATCTATTTTTTTTTTCTTTTAGCTAGATTAACTTTGACTTGCCAAAAAATTATCAATGTGGACATTGGAAGATTGAGTTGTAATGAAAAAGACACAAAGAATTGAGTATTTTCTTTTAAAAGAAAGAATTCCGAAGATTCAACATCTCAAGTAAAGTCCATCTGCAAGTATTGAGACATTGAATTTTTGAAAGTCGTCCTGAAAAATCTCAAAAGAGTTTAAATCAATGAGAAGTTTAATATTCAGCATTAGAACGTGACTGAACAATAATCTGAAGTAACCTGCAATTAATAAGTTAGCACCCCTGTCTGAAAAATTGATAGAGCTAAATAAGTAAGCCCTCACGGGAATATCACTCATCACTCAAAGTGGTTTGATGGGTATAAAATTTCACTCAAGTTCATTCCTATAAAAATTGTTTCTACCATAGGCTTGCATATCTTCTCAATTACCACTACAAGAGTCATGCATGACACAAATCATAAGGGCTCTCACAGGTTGTAATGGGGCTAGGTTAAGGTAGGGAATTTTTTAGGAAAAGTAGTTTAAACAAAACCTTCAAACTAGAGGAGCAATTAATACAAAGAATCTACACCCTTGCTCATCCAACACC
>VALG01014701.1:0-15162 GCA_009835305.1 Ipomoea purpurea | reverse complement strand
GAGTTGATAATTTTTACCCCTAAGGCTTTGTCCTCCACTTGTTTGTTGAAATCGGTGACGTCGAGTATCATTCCATTAAGCACAGGCTAGACTTCCTTGTTCCTCCGGTGTGATTGTCTCCATCTCCACTTGATCAACCTCCATTGAGTTGGGCTTGATTTTAGGAATTTTTGGGCTATTTCGGCGGTGATGTCCGAAAATGGGTGAGGGGTATGGGTATTTGGATTTAGAGGATATTTGGGTGAGATTTTTGGTTTGGGTGATGGGTTTTTGTGTGTAGAAGAGTTTTATGTAAAAGATTTAGGATGTGTAGAAGCATTGGAAGATGTGGACTCTTGTTCCTTGTTTTCGGGCCCGAGAGTTGGAGAAAAGAAGAATTTTTCTTTTTGGTTTTCTCTCTTTCTACCCGTTAGAATGAGGGAATCCTTGTGAAATTACTCCTTTGCCCTCTAGTGGTAGAGAGAGAGTCTTGATCTCCTTGGGATAAATTCGACCTTCCACATGATTTAAATTGCCAGCTCAGATTTTATACTTCATTTGTGAGTACATGGCGCCAAAAATTGTGCTTCAAATAACCGCCAACCTGGAGCAAATCAGATAAAAAAATCTCGAAAATAATCTGTTAGTCCAAAAAAATATTATTATTCAATTTTATATTTCAATAAAGCTGATATTTTCTGAAAAGAAATCTGATAAAAATTTTGAACTGACAGATACCTAATATTCTAAAAAGGACTTCAAGTTCCCAAAACGTTTATAAGACTTTTGACTTTCTAAATTTGGGCCTAACTTGTTTGACATTTGATACTCCAAAAATAAGCTAACTTGTATCCGAAATATAACATTATAGTGTAAACCCACCTAATCATGCAAAATCCTAAATTCCCCGTAAATATATATGTTTTTTTTTTTTTTTTTTTTTTTTTTTTACAAAATTAACCCAATTGAAAATTTATTCCCCCTAATATTTCAGATCAAGTTGACAATATTATTTGATCAACTGATTCTTGATTGAGTATAAAACAATTTCTCCGTAAATCAACCTCATTCGAGCGTCTCGGTTCCACCGTGAAAAGTTGATGTTCAGATGGAAAATATATCAGATATTTTCCTCTTCTATGATTCCTTGTAAAATATTATATTGGAACCGTCTGTAAAACTTCAGGTCCACCATACGTTGGTGTGTTTCTTCATCTGGTGCAGTGCCTTGGTGAGACTTGTGCATCACCTTGGTTAGTCTCCCAAGCTAGCTAGTCTCCCATACGGTATGAGCTAGTCTCTCCAAGCAAGGTCAGAATGCTTCACTTAAGATTTGAAGTTAGAATCATTTAGCATAGCTCACACCACATATCATCCAACTCCTCTAGCATGGTTCTTGATGACTTATCCGCATCATTGAATGTGTTAAGCCTATAACTCCCGCTTAACTTCTTCAAATAAATTAATGATCTTCCAGAACTTTCATGGGTTCCATGATATGGGTGCACCCATACCTTTAGACTTAAATACTGGACTCACAATAGAATAAAAATGGGACTAAACTTGATTTTTCAAAAATCATTCGCCTCACAAAATTTACAATATATTCCTAACACTAATTGACCCTGCAAAAACGAAGGGATCTACTAAAAGATAAGTTATTTTTCTTGTTTATGTGTTACCCGCTTTGAGTATACATATCCTTTGAAATTTTTATACATATTTTTGACAAATCGAGTAACCGAAGAAAGTATTTTACAATCTATTATAAATTTAATTTGTTTAAATTAATAGTAACCTTCGTATGGATTTCATCCTGTTTCAAACAAACAATGATGTTATTTCCTTTATAAAAAAAAAAAAATATCAGCCCCTATGATAATAATGCACACTATTATTCCATATTAATTAGATCCAAGCACGGTGGTAAATTTGAAATTTTTTCAGAATTTGTTTTAACTTATTCCTTTTATATGCATTTATTACAATGTATACAAATATTCAAATTTTTTATTTCATGTTAATCTCTCAGATCCGTCAGAATGAATTCATTTCCCTGCTAATAGTCTTAACAGTTAAATACTGCTTGTCTATTAGCATCTTCATGACCTGTAATTATTTTGAATACATCTTTTGAAAAATATAAATATGAAATGATGCAAAAAAAAATAAATAGTTGCCATCTATTTTCAGTATATATCCATCGTATGTCACTGTATATTTAGAATTTTACATTTTAGATCATATAATATTCAAATTTTTTTTTCAAATATTATAGTTTCTAGCTTTTGTTACACTGTGACTTTACATTAATGGGTGGGTTTTTGTTTTGTAGATTAGATTTGGATGGACATGGCAGATTGTGAGAATGTACAGATTTAGTGCTGCTTTTGCGTTTTTTTTTTTAATCATGGCGATGTAATTGGAAGTCAGCAACCCCTCCCTAAAAAAATTTTGGAAAGGCCATCGATAGTTACTTGGATCTACCTTTGCTTAGTTTCATAAAATGATATTAGGACTCAGATAAATATATCATACTACATATTGAGATTAATGTTATATTATATTCTATCTATTCTATATATATATCACCGAAAATACAATTAATAGTGTATACCTTTTCCCATCTCCATAGTAACATCAACGCGAGTTTCCTATTAGTGGTTAAATCTCTTTTCCTCATCTCCATATGAATACACAACAGTTAATATAAGAACCAAATTCCCATCATCAAATTACTATGGCTGCAAGCGTTTTTTATTTATCCTCCTTCTATAAAATATATTAGAGGATTTATTTCAAATACAAACCCCCTTAAAACACACTTACACAACCTCTTTAAACAGTACAGAACCGTATCGTTTCATTATTATATGTTATTATGTTTTCTATCTGTATTTTCTTTTTTTTTTTTTTTTTTGAATCCTCACTATATGTACGCAGTGTGCCCAATCGTGAATGTAGGTTATTTGTTACGAGTCGTGCACGACTTTTGATGTATGGTTACGATTTTTCTTTCTACGCCGTGGTGTGCATGCAAGTTTATAGTTAAGTGTGCACTTAGGCTTTTGCATCTGGATGATTCTTCATTTTTTTCTCTCCTACACGTTCTGTTTGCGTCTATGTATATGGTATTGTATATTGTTATCTACTATCTTTATATTCCTGATATTTATTTTGTTTGCAGAGCGCCTTTGTCATGCTAATTCAGTCGTTGAATGTGTCCACGAGCTCAACTTCATTTATGAGAGTGTATGTGTTCGTATGTTTAAGTGGTTTCGGTTGAATGTCATATATTCCTGCTATTTATATTTTCTGTTTCTTTCTCTTTCTTCTCTTTTGTTTTTTTATTTATTGTTATATTTCATCATTCTCTTTATCTTCATATTATTTATAGTATATCATTTTAGGTTTATACTTTATTTACTACTTACTATACCTACTATGATATGCGACGTCAGGGTCCTGCTGGTTCGTCTTCACGGGCCGCATTCGACCAATAGTATTCATACCAAAATATACCACCATCAACGTGGAAACAAGTTACATCCACAAGATCACCAGAGGAAACATCTAGCTGACGCGCATCACCCAAACACACAGCCATTAGGTGTTCGATGAAAAACACTTATACAGCCGTTCGATAGGCAATCAATACGAACCAATTGTACAGTCGGTTGGGGAGGTGGGAGAATCGGTTATACTATATATGTGAGTGTTTTTTTGGGTTGTTGTGGTATTTTTGTATGTTTTACTTGCCATTTCATCTGTGGTGTGTTTTCCTTACAAGTTGGTGCATATTGTTAACACTGTTGGAGTATTCTGAAATTCCACCGCACGGGAAGACATCGTCGATTTGAACTTTCTTATATATGTATACATAACAGACTCAAAAAAATGCACCATATAACTCACCACCGCAATGGTGTATTTCCGAAACAGTGTATGATGTTTTTACTCACACCTAATGGTGTATGTTTGGTGATGCAGGGCTCTGTTTACTCTGTTTTGAATGGTGTATTTTCCTAACGTCGATGGTCCATATTTGTTGAACTATTGGTGTTGCCGCACCGTAAGAAATCGCTGCACCGTAAGACACTGCCACACCTTAACTCGCCTATATATATAATATATATATATATATATATATATATATTATATATATATATAATATATATATATATATATATATATATATATATATATATATATATATATATATATATGTATATATATATATAGGGGGATCATATGTGTCATGTTGTTAGTGTGGAGCGTGGCGGAATTTCAGTTTTTTGTGGTGCATTTCCTGACGTTGATGGTGTATATCTTACTTAACTATTGGTGTATTCTCAAATTCCGTCACACGACCACATCTAACAACATGACCACATGTGATCACCCCTCTATATATGGGACATCCAAGTGCGGCCATGTTGTTAGGTGTGGACGTGTGGTCATATGGTCAATTACAAGCCATTAGATTTGATAGACCAATGAATCACATTAATCAAGATTCTTGCAGTATTTTAGCGCACATTCTCCTACCTAGCGAACTGCAGGGTAAACTCGTTATAGGGCATCAGAATAAGGAAATCACATTGTTCTGTGTTTTATGTGTAATTGGTGCATTATTAGGATTACTCTGGTGTATTTGTAGATTCCCATTGGTGCAAAGTTCAGGTGCAGCAATGCCTTCCCGTGTGGCAATGCGGCCACACCAATTGTTATACAAATATACACCATCCATATTATGAAATGCACAGCAAAAAACATACACAAATTGGTACACATCACCAAAAACGCGCAATTAAATATGTATAAATACACCGTACAGTGTTCGGGAATACACTATTGGTGTATTTCACTTGGTTTGTTTGGTGCATGTTGTCAACACTGTTGGTGTATTCTAGAACCCGACCGCTATAATTGGCCACTGTAATTACCATAAACACACCACGCGTTAAAATCTTCAAATCCTCAGAATTAGCCACTGCCGTTAGATTAGAGATAATTCAGGATACGAGAGATACGATGGCCACACCGACAAGACCTAATGAGTGGATGACCTACATGGATGAGCGCAGATATTATATATAGGAGTGTAAGGGGGTAGGGTAGGCGTAGATATAGATTATAGTGGAGTTAGTAGGGTGATAGTCATGTAGTGAGTGTATGAGGGTTAGGTAGATATAGCGGTAGTTAAGTTTATATTTTAAGTTTGCTATAGGTAGGATGGAGTTATTTTTCACAATATTGTGATATAAGTGACCTCCACATCATGAAAAAACCGTTACGAAATTAATATCCTCTCACGTCTTAAGAATTACAGAACTTCCTGCGCTATCCAGGGGAATACAAAACTGGTGTTCATAATGTAAACTTTACGAGTCTAAATGATATGATCAATGTTCTAGTAAAAAGCATGTAATCCTAATAATAATGTTACGTTGCTCAACAACTCGTCTCACACCGAGAATATCTGCACTGTCTCGAGCATATTGATCATATTTTCATTCATCTTTCATTCTATCAGTTTGGAGGTATAAATATTCAAAATATTCATGACAAAATCGATTTAGGTCATGCCCATATAAATTATAAAAGATTTGGTATTTCTCAATGCAATGCACAAAAACAAAAATTCAATGATTAAAGAGTAAGAAGGTGGTGTTGGATGGAATAACAGGAAATATTTTCCATAAAATTTAGGAAAATATAATTTTATGTTTTTTGGTTCATGATAATTCTAATTTTACATTTGAAAAATTAATTCTATGCAAAAAAGGGATGAGATTTTGTTTTGCCGCAAAGGGGGTGTGGAGAAAGAAAAATATAACTAATCTATTGATACTGCGACCATCTTAATCATCAATTAGTGGTATTTAGAGAGCTTAATGAAATAGATGTTTCTTTATTAGGGGATAACATTGAGAGAGACGTGAAGTGGGTGATGGTTTTGGTGTAACTATTCATTATAGAAGTACTTTAATTTATGTCTTGCGCATGGATCGGACTAACATTGCTCCATTTAATATATCAGACACTATACACGAGAAATAGATTATATTAATGAATCATTCATCCACCATCCGATGGGATGTAGATATCCATTCTAAGATAATCCTATTCCAATATTAATATGATAAGCTTAGTACACCAAACAATTTCTCGATGCCATTAAAAAAATAAATATATTTTTATATATGGTCCGACTATTTATGTCCCTGCGAACGAGAGAGTTATCTTTTTCGTGCGCGAAGGACGTACGGGGAGGTACTTTAATATGGCGTATCCTAACACAATCATATATTATTCTATTTCTTGGGGACCAAGAGGACATTTATTGAATCTGCCTACGGCCGTCTCAGATAAGGGATCTGCTTATAAGTCGAATTAAAAACAGTTATATAGTAGTATTTGTGCGAAGGGAACTTACAGACAATCAGTATTGAATATAAAAGCAGGCATTTTATCACTGGTACTTCTTATCTTAATACAGTCTCACTTAATATTAATTGAATGGGGACACATAGCCGAACTGTTTTTATTGGTCTGCGAGACCACCTTTCCCGTCAACGCTCATACCAGTATCTTTCTAAATATATAATCGTGTCGACTATATAGTATAAGAACTGTGGTCTATATCTTCTGTCCTGGCTTGTTATCAATTCTTCCCAATGCAAAACATTCTGTTCGCAGGAGTGAATAACTGTCTATACAACAAGCCCACTCACTATTGGACTCGTGTCTATCCCGATACGGGCTATGGTTGTTTAATGCGGGTGCAATTGCTCATCTACTTGAGGAATATTGGGGCAGGTATTCGTACATAGATCATCGGTTCTGATTGAACTCGTGGTACAAGTTCAACGGGTGTAACTGTCTCAACAATAGGTTCGGTTGAGAGTGTGTATTTTTCTCGACAGACTTAGGTTGATACCTTTGATAAGACATCAAGAAATCTTCTTGATCTGAGTCTTCTTCGATAGTACTGTTTGGTTCAGCCTGTATGCTTAAATTTCTCACATAATTTGTTACATTGTTGATTTATGCCTTTTCCATTTGTTCGTCGAACTTGACATGAATGGATTCCTCTATCACCATAGTTCTTTTGTTAAGGACTCTGAGGGCTTTGCTTACTGAGGAATATCCCATGAATAGACCTTCATCCGCTTTTTCGTCAAAAGTTTTTAGATGACTCTTCCCATTGTTATGAACGAAACACCTACATCCAAAGATATGAAAATAACTAACCACAGGTTTCTTACCTTTCCATAGTTCGTAGGGGTGAGTCCATGAGATTTGTTGATAAGAGACTGCTTCTGTGTATAACATGTTGTATTAATTGCTTCGGCCTAGAAACATTTTGGCAATCCCGAGTGAGCTATCATGGTTTGGGTTGCTTCTTTCAGGGTTCTGTTACTTTTTCAGCAACTTCATTATGTTGAGGAGTTCTGGCAGTTGAAAGTTGATGAAATATGTCATTCTGTCCACATAATTCTGAGATGACTTTGTTCACGAACTCAATGCCTTGATCTGATCTGATTCTGATAATGCTAACCGCTTTCTCATTCTGGAGTTGTCTTAGTAGATCTAGTAGCATCTTTTCAGTTTCGTTCTTCTTTCTCAAAAATATTGTCCAAGTGTATCTGGTGAAGTCATCTTACCACTACAAGAGTGTATTTTCGTCCACTTAGACTTGCTAGTTCAACTGGACCGAATAAATCCATATGTAAGAGATCTAGAGGTCGAGATTTCGTGTCTATGGATTTAGACTTGAAAGAAGACTTTAATTTGCTTTCCCTTTTGACAAGCGACACATATTTTGTCTTTGATGTATGCTAGCTACTTTTGGTAAGCCTTCATCAAGGTTTCCTTTTGCCAACTTGTACATAGTTTTGAGATTCACGGGATTCATCTTATTGTGTCATTCCCAACTTAGATCAGTACTAATTTTCGCCATGAGACAAACATTTGCCTTAGAGAGTTCCCAAGTGACAACATACATGTTTTTGTTTTGACTGGCAGATAATTCGATATCTCCATTTTCTGTGTTGATTACATTTGCATTTGTCTTTTGAGAATTCAACTTTATAACCCTTGTCACAGAATTGACCAGTGCTTAGAAGATTGAACTTCAATCCTTCGACATATGACACTTCTCCAATGATTATTCCATTTTTAATAATCTTTCATACTCCTCGGGTCTTTCCACTAGATTCTCCACCAAAGATTACTTTCGGGTCATCAAATTCTTTATAGTTACTCAAATTTGACTTATCATCGGTCATATGTCTTGAGAAACCACTGTTCGCGTACCAAGTGACCCTGTTAACCTGAAATAAAAAAATATATTGTCTTAGGTACCGCTTGATTCTCGGGCCCTTGAGGGTTAGCGGTCAATTTTGGGATCGAGGCGAACCTAGAGTTGGTTTTACTCATCCTTGGACCTCTGTATCCATTAAACATGCGATATTCATAAAGGATTTTTGCAAAAGTTTTGGCTTCCTTTTATCGACTTTGAAAATAGGTTTTAGGCGGATTGCGATACACCATAGAATAGTGAGTCTGCTTGTGATTGTGAACCTTTTCGAATTCTGCTTTCGACATGGGTTCAGGAAATACAAACCAGTCGTCTTCAGAAGGATAGAACCTTCCTACGCCTCTCATTGGTCATTTAAGTGACCTCTAAGACTTAGCATGCGCGTTGTTCTTTCTCTGTGAATCATTTTTGTTTTGATTCATTGAGCGATTTTGCCTCTGATTGACATTAGGGTTTACCTTTGATTGGTTCTTTCTCGTTGGCTGACCGTTTCTGTAATGTAGACTGGGTCTAATTACTTTAGGTCTATTCCAATTGACATTTTTAACATGTTTCGGGTTGCCATGCGAGAAATCTCCTTTCGTAGGTTCCACAAAACTTTGTATAACCTTTCCTTTAGAATTGCTTGTCGTTTGTGGTGTTCTACCCTTATCAATCTGGATCATTGGCTCGGGCATCTAGGTTGGACCTTCAACAAACACAGATTTTAAACATCCACTGGTTGAAGGATCTGTGGGTTTGATCAACAAAACTTGTGAATAGGAGCTTGGGTCATAGCTAATTCTGGTTCTTTCCTTTGGCAGCCTTTGCGTATTCACCATTCGATCTATTATCTTAGATGAATTAGTGAATGATGCAATGACTTCACACAGATTTTGCTCCTTTATTTATCTTGATGTGCACTGCTCTTTAAGAAGATGAACTTACTTTTCGAGCTGATCATTTGTGATGGCTAGCTCAATGTTTTTAATTCTAACGTGTCTGAGCTCTTCATAACTGATCGGTAAACCTTCAGCTTGAAGAGTTTGGTGATGTTTGAGATTCTTGAAAGTTATTCTTCCTCATGAACCTTTTAAATTTTTGCACAAACAAGGCAAACTGCTCGTTAGATAAGAAATCAGATGGATTAGAATTCGACTGCTAGTTGAGGTAGATGGTTGGTTCGCTACAAGAGCCATGTTTCTTGTTCATGGTTCTTCCGTGCTCTTAGGTTCATGCTCAAACTCATAGGCTTTCAAATCACTGAAGATTTGGGAACTTTGAACTGTTTTTAGATCTATGTGATCTCTCATTACTGTCACCTTCATCTCCCATGATTTAGGAAGTCCATGATGTATCTTCAAGTTGATATCCTTGCTGGTTGGTTCCTTTCCTAAATCTGATATTTTTCCTAGATGTTTCCTGAAACGAAGCTCTATTTGACTTATCGTCTCATTGGGAGTCATCTTGAAGTCCTCGAATAATTTCATGGCCATTGTGAGCTTGTTTTCCTTTTCTTGCTCATCACCTTCATCCATATCCATGAGAGTATCCCAGATATCCTTAGCAGTTTTGCATTTTCTCACTCTTCAGAATAACGATACGTCTAGACTGTCTCGAGCAACATTATCAAGATTTGCTCGTGTTCTCTCCTCTGTAGTGAGCTGATCCTTTGGTTTTGGGATCATCTGATCAGCGTCAGTCACCTTGTGGTGCTGCATGTGGATTGACCATCATAACTATGATTGGTCCATCTATGATAACATCCCACATTTCATCATGAATCGATGATGGATGTGCTTGCATACGCAACTTCCAATCATCAAACTTAGACATGTTAAAAGCAAGAGGTCTAGATCTGTGCCCATGATCATTTCATTTTAGAAGATTTTGTGCAAAGATAAAATGTAGTTTTAGGATTTTTGAAATAGGATATACCAGGCAGTAAATGCAAAGCGTTTACCATTCAAGGTAACTGCTCTGATACCACTTGTTGGTCCCAGTAGTGACTAAAGAGAGTCTAGAGGGAGGGGGGTGAATAGACTCTATTCGATTTTTAAAAGCAAACACGAAAGAGTAATGCACATCGGAAAATATATATGTTCTTTTTAACGTTTCTTTGCACACTTTCGTTATAAAAGATTAATGTTTGATGATCGTGGATGATGTGCAAAAGAAAGTAAATAAATGAAAGTAATAAGTGAGAGAGAGAGAGATTTTTATAGTGGTTCGGCTGTTAACAAAGTATATATACTCAACTCTTGTTTCACAACTCGTGAAAGGGTTTGCACTATCACTCCTTAGTACAAACTAAGCCAAACTTGCGTCGTTGATCACTAAGCCGGACCACAACTTGCTAGGTTTTTCAACTCTTCCGAGTTTACTCCGCCTCTATCAACTTCTTCTTCAGAGTTGAGGGTTAGAATCATGTTGATGTTATTTCCAACTTGAAATCTGGACTTGATAATGACTTTGATCTTCGTATGAACTTGCAAGATTTCTTGATGTTGTGATGACTTGAAGAGCTTGATAATCTTTTAGAAAAATCTTCACAAATACCCGCTGATTTCTAAATTAAGCTTGAAGTTTTAGAGTTTTGAATGTTTTTGAGATAGCAATAGAGTGACAAAAATCAGCACCTTCTTCAAGTGATGAAGAAGGGTATTTATAGGAAGAGATATACATCCGTTGTGAGGGAGGATGGAGATTTCAAACCTATTAACCAGCATGTAATGACCTCTGGGTTAAGGAGTCATTAAATGTGGATGTATTGTATAGCCGTTGGCTTCAAAAAGCACCAATCATTTTGTCATTTTGTACAGACAAAAGGTACTAATCTTTAAATGATCCTTGATATTTGAGATTTCATTCCTAGGACACAATTTGTCTAGGATGATTTACCCAGCACCGAGACTTAGACAGACATGCTTCTAATAGCATATGAATCTTGTCTAATCAAGTCAAGATTTGATTTGTAGTCTCAGGTCATAAGATGACGAAAGATTGTCCTTATCTTTCGTTTGAATTCTTTCATACACGAGAGACAGACCCCTTCCATGACTTCGGTGTTAGCTGATCTCACGGTCTTCTCTTTTCTTCAACTAGTTCTAGTTGACTAAGAGTTGCTCTAATTCGTGTAAATATTTTGCTAAGCACGAATCACATGGGTGATTAACAACAACTTTCATCTAGCACGAAAGATGCAAAACAATGAGAGTAAAAGAGGGGTTCTACATTCCTAGTGAGTTTTGTATCATCAAAATCTAAGTACACTTGTTCCTAACAGAAACTAGTGTGTGTGAAAAATGAAATTAAAAAATAGAGCTCATTCAACAATGTATATTGTTCAAAGAAACTGTAGTATAATTAAAATGATATTTTAGTGTTGTTATAATGCAACTAGTATAAGTGAAAAATGAAACTAAAATCCAGAGTCATCGAATAACACTTCAATGAACAACGTCAAATGAAATTGTAGTATAATTAAAATGATACTTTAGTGTTGTTATAATGAAACTAGTATATGTGGAAAATGAAACTAAAATCTAGAGTACGTCATGCAATAACATATATTGTCAAATGAACTTGGAGTGTAATTAAAATAATACTTCTTATTACTATAATTAAACTAGTGTGTAGAGAATGTTGGATCTTAGTGCTGCAGTATGGTTACTTCACAGGGGTTACCCATCTTGTGATGGTGATAAGTCAAGCATTCTTAATCACATAATAGTTCTTTGGCTATTTGGTTGTAATATCCTAGTTAAAATAAATTGGTGATAAATAGATAAACATTAATCATTTAACCACTTTCCTCCTTACCAAGACTATGTGGTCTAATGGTACTCGGGTTGGATTTCTATTTGGAAGGTTGTGAGTTCGAGTTCTCAGTAAAGTGGTTCGTTGTGTTTCAGTAGGTTGAGAAAGTATATGAACAGATACTACAATGTAATAGAACCGATAGCATTCAAAAAAAAAAAAAAACCACTTTCCTCCTTAATGCTAAACTCGGTTAACGCCAACAATCTCCTTCCAACACCTGCCGAGCAACATTCAAGTCGGTTATTGAGCTCATGGATGTCACAGATCTCACCAAAGCCTAAAATGGCGTTTTCCCTTTCTTCGATTTACCACTCTTTATCAGTTTTTTGGTTATTTCTTCCATTAAATAAAATAAAATATTACTGTACTACACAGTACCAGATTATCTTCAAAATTAATTGTTGGTTGAATTTTAGAAAAATCCTTAAAGACATATTTATTTTTTCTTCTGTTTTGAGTAACTGGGAAACCCGTAGTATATGTGAATTTAACTATGAAAAACAGTCAAAAAGAAAATGTTATTACATGTTGCTGTCTTGCAGAAGTAATTTTGTGACAGAACTTGACATTTTTGGACAGAGTTTTTCTAGAAATCTTTTGGATGGAAAATAAATTTTGCAGGCACTAGTAACATCATGCTTCAGAAATCTAAGTAGGGAAATTTCAGTAATATTATGATTTGTGCTTGACAAATTCTAATTTCATAGACTTTTTTCAATAAATACCTCATAAAGAATGGACTGGAGTGGTGATATTGAAAAAAATGTTCCTGATAATTTTCAATGATTTTCAACTGGGGACTTTATTGGGCTCTTCCATTTATCAAACTGTACTTAAGATGAGGTCAAATGATTTGTGCTAGCTGATGAATAAGTACCTTGTATCACTAGAATGAAGTGGAGTGTGATATTACGCAAATTTATGCTGTGCAACCGAATGCACCTTGCAAGGTGCATACGGTTGTAAAACGGCGCCGTTTTGGTTAAAAAAACGCGCGTCTCACTTAAAGAAGAAATCAGGTTCGATTCCCGGCAATTGCATTTTTATATATCCAAGAAATTTCATACTATATAACCAATTTCATAACTATATATCCACAATTCATACACTATATAATCCACAGTGGAATTGAATGAAAAGTAAAAATCCACAATGAATGGAATGAATGAAGGTAAAAATTCCACAATGACATGAACTTAAATATCCACAATAATGATGAAGCTAAATATCCACACAATGAGAACTATATAACCACAAATTTCCATAACATTATAACCACGAATTTCATAACTTATATATCCACAATTTCAATAACTGCTTATATCCACAGTGGAATGAATGAAGTAAAAATTCCACCCAAATTTGGGAAATTGGAATGAATGATGTTAAAAATCCACAATGAATGATGAATGGAATGAAATTCACAATGAATGAACTAAATATCCACAATATATGATTGAACTAAATTATCCACAATATATCGATTGAACTAAATATCCACAATGAATGAATATATAACCATCAATTTCATAAACTTATACCACAATTTCATAACATATATCCACAATTTAATAACTATCTATATCCACAATAATGTATTGCTGGAGAATCGTACCTAATTTTTTTTAAAGTGGGAACGCGCGGTTTTTAGTCAAAACGACGTCGTTTTGAACCGTATGCACCATGCGCATGGTACATTCGGTTGCACAGCATAACTATTGGTGATATTGACTATTATTTTGGGCTTTCTAATTGCAGGTTTCTGGAGATATTCCAGTAGTCCTCAGAGCAGTAGTGGAGATTGGTTACTACTCGGCATATTAACTTTTGTGTGTTTGGTTCATGGGTTTACACATTAGGAATGAGAATTAAAATCATAGGTTATTATTTGGTTGACAACTTTGTAAAAGACAAATATGAGATTTGATTACCTATTCAATTAAAACTCTCATTTCCTAATTTAAAGGGTATCATTCCATCTTATATCGGTAATATGATTATTAGTTTTTTTGTTTTTGATTTTTTGTCATATTTTTTATGTCATTATATTATGATTAATTACCTTGATTTTTTAATTTTTTTTAAAAAAAAAATTATTCCATTATAGGGTCATAACATAACCAAACATTAATATTAATAACCATTAATATCGAGATAAAGTAACTTACTAGGAGGTGCAGGCCACTTGTTCGAACGGGATCGTGGTAGATGACTCCACGTCCCGAATAAAGCAGTCTTATCTTCTTCGAGTTGGCCCTCATGTCCAGGTGCAGACTACATACCTTAACCACTTTGCTTCAATAGACATCCAAGTCTTCCTCCTCTTAGTCACAGTCTTCGTCGAGCCTTTGGCGGAAGCCAGAGCGAGGCAACTTACCGGGGTAGATGCACGTTACCCAGTTACGGAGGTAAACTTATCTACTTGCACCCTTACCTGGTGTCTTAACTAAAAAAAACTAAAGCTGGAACAAGGAACAAGTACAGGAAACTTAATTGAAAGCGATAAATAAACTCACAACCTCACCGCGCGTCCTAAGATTTCTTAAGTCCTAACTATTTAAACACCTAGAGTTAAAGCTTAACATCTTAAAGTCTCAAACTTTAGAATACTATCGTAGATGCAGCCTAGATTCTTAAAGTCTAACTCTTAACATCCCAAGTATATGAGTACTTATAGTTCAAGTTTAATGTCCCAATCTTATCCTAAAGGCATTGTCCTAGGGGTCGAACTTAGGATCTGATACCAACCGTAACACCCCTAATTTTTAGAACATTTAAAGCCTATGAAATAAACGCAAATCTATCATTACTCATACAAACAAAGCGGAACTAACAACATAAAGTATCGGGGTAGAATGGGGTTAAGGATTCTTGACTTCGAGCGATTATTCCTGTTTGTAGCTTCATTAAATTATGACGTAACGACGAACTGATGACCCTTTTAGTCTTGGCATCGCCTGTCTCTATGGTTTCCGTTGATCTTTCCTTCCCAGCTAAATTCTTATCCATCTTTACCGCTTTTGAAGGAATTCCCGTGATGAATTCCGTGCATTACT
>VALG01014700.1:0-11045 GCA_009835305.1 Ipomoea purpurea | reverse complement strand
TCAAGATTCAAATACACAATCACATACAAAAATGAACCTAATATAGCAATGAAATAAACCTACAAAATCGAACCCAACATCGAGACATGGAAGAAACTCGCTACTTTTAGAAGACTTAAACCATCGATTAGACCTCAATCCACTATCCCAATCCAAAAAAAATCAACTCTAAGTTATAAGGGGGAAAAACCAAATTTTCAACATGAACAGTAATAATAAGATTTTAATTTACGCAATTATTACCACTAAATAAGATAATTGATTTCATTAATATCCCCTGAAACCATAACCTTATATGTTGGAGATTGTACTGTAACCTATAGTCACAGTAAGAAAAAAAATTAATTACAACACCAAAGAGCAAATTCATAAACAAATCAAATATATATGAAAAATAAATAAACGAAAAAAGAAATAAGATATGCCATATATAATTTTATATATACTCCCTCTTATACATCAATATATATTATACCTACCTCCCTATATAGGCTACCTACTCCTCCATATATATCATATTATATCAATAATATGAATATATATAATAGTATAATATATATAATTATAAATATTATATGACTCAATATCACTATATATAAATTATATATATATATCACTATCCACTACCGTATACATACTACACTTCCTATTTTTATAAAAATTCATCTTCTACCAAAATTCTTTGACCCTAAGATGTTGATTCAGATTTCCCTTACTCTCATATAATGAAAATATAAACCTACCCAAACGAATATAAACTTCTATTGTAGAACCAAACAAAATAAGCCTAGCGAAGAAAATAATGCGGGTGAAGTTCAAACATAGCTTCGCCTAACATACCTTCCACAAACCCGACGAAAACTCAATCATCCAATAGATAACGCAGTACTAATTTGCACATACATTAAGTTCCGCATTGGCATTTACTTTTCTTTTTTTCTTTTACACTGAAACTACCTTCAATCATCTCAATATCAATTATATCCTATCTTTAAGGCATTATTGAGATGGCTATGATTTAACGTATAATATCTCAGATGCATCTCTGCTAATTTACTTAACATGTTCGCTGTAATATAAAAATGCCCTTTCCTCCCCTACCCTTTGAATCTTCGCAAACATCCCATATATATCCCAATTTGCAACCACAACCACATACGATATAGATTTTTCTAACCTTTACCTCAAAACATGTTTATCTGTATTTAAAGTTATTGTTATAATTGCCCTTTGCTAAAATATATGGTCCACACAGATTTAGAATATGCTTTCGTACAGATATTCTTACCATTATATGGCTTAAAATGAAGTTGTCATCTAAAACACGCGATTAAGTATATCCGCAACTTGTACAAATGATATATAAATGAAAATTTATATAACTATATATTGCATTGTATCATACTAATATCTTTTTTATGGGCTATACGTGCAACTGAATATTGATTTTCATTTTTATTTGTTATTGGTTTAGTTTTTGCCATACCACGGTAGATAGATACACTTTTCTTGATCTTCCTATACAATGATTCTGTATATATTTAAGGTATTATGTCGTTAAAATGCTGAAATCATTAACATCTAAGAATATTGTTCTTCTCATTCCCTACACTTATCTGCCCATAACAAACTATATTACATATTATATTGTCATACCTTTTTTTTTTTTTTGTTTGTTGATGTTAAGTATGCATATGAGAATATGTGTTAACTGTATCTGTTTGTTAGTTATGGTTAATCGCTATCTAGTAATAAATTGAGATATAAAAGATTTCCAGTATTTGTATCGTTAGTTGGATTTATGTATCGTTCCACAGATGTGTAATTCTGAAGATGACCAACGTATGTATCTAGTCTTTACCTGTAAACTCATGCCATTATTAACTAGTCATTATGCAGAGTGTGAATCAATGATATGTATCTTTTATATTGATTTAAATATGTGAGTATCTATTTCTAAAAATGAGTTTCTGTTGATTAGACGTTATTGCTTCTCTGTTTTCTCGTATGGCAAACATTAATTAATTATTCTTCGAAATATAATTCTTATGTATCAGATCTCAAGTTAGTCCCCCAATAACCATTTCTATTAATACCTCTGGTCTATTAAATAGTATCTTAATATTCTACTGAGTGTCGATCTCTTACATACGGTTTTATGCTCGCCCTCAGTTGGACTGAGTTCGCACCATGTTGGCTTGAAACTATCTAATCTTCGGTCGTTCTCAACGCCTGTTCTCTTATATCCACCAAATCAAATGGATTTTTTTAACTTTGTGTTTTTCTTAATATGTTTTAATTTCTAATTCAGTAGACGTTTCAACTGGTATAAATTAAAAATAAAAGCACTAACTTAAAAATGAAAAGTTGATGTCAAAAAAAAACAACCCAAATCTGCTCAGTTATTTAAAATGTAAATATAAGTAAAATAAAATTTGAGGATGAATATAAAAACCAAAATAAGTAGATAATATTCATATTGTCCCTTAGAGTCCCCAAACATAAGACAGAATTGAAAAGTAAGTACATAGACCTGGACGCAAATTCGAAAAACATTAAAAACCATAGCATAGAAACGCAAAGATTACTTTAACCAACTTATAGACGTTAATAGTAGGTCTATTTATAGTAAAAGGCAGGTTGACTTCATCCATTAGAGACTTTCAGTGTGCCTAAATATATACAGAACGCAATAAACATCACATTTATTTCCACTTAATAACCGAAGTCTTAGTTCTTTGAGTCATCAAGAGATTGAAACTCATCAATCAGAGACCTCATTAAGCTCTGCTTGCAACACTTTCAGAAAACACTTTCATCAAAATCCAACCTTTCATCACAAAAGTCATCCAGACAAAATGTATCCTGAAAAAATTGAATAATACAAATAAGTGGTTATTCAATTTTATAAGGGAAAAAGGTTTAAATAGGAAAATTAATTCTAAACCCTCATTAGCTTGTTCTGTTGCATCCAAATCAATTCTACTAACCCACCAGTGTTTTGAAAAATGTCTAGCTTGTCTACAGAACCTAACACACCAAGCAGAGCTGAGACCTGTCCACATGATCCTTTCTCATAGAAATCCTAAATAGGTATAGGCATCCCCAGAATAGACTGCACTCGGTGGGATCACCTTTTGCATTCTGGGAAAAAAATATTAAGGGAAATAAACTAGGAACATCTAATACGCAATTAACAACCAAAGTTAGAGTACAAAAACCATTCTCATCTCAGCATACTTTCTCTTAGGGATGAAGCTGAAACCACCAATCATATACATTCCTTATCCAAAGATGAGCATGATTGTGTTTTCACGATGTATGTCGGTTTCTCGAAAACACCGTTTACCTGTGCAGCCCCCCATGCCAGGCACGGTCACACTTGAGAGCCAGTACATCAACCTTCTCTGTAGAGGTTAAGGCTTTTTCCACAGTTAGGTTTCCTTACAAGACTGTAATACCAACATCTGAACTGTCAACATCCATAATCCTAACAGCCACCCAATACACTCACATCAAGATGTGTAATACTAAAAAAAAGAAGTTTAGCTAGCAATTCTGATTTTATATATATATATATATATAATATATATATATATATTACTATATATATAAGAGAGAAATATTTATTACTTCCTCCCTGTTGTTAATCCTCACTTAGAGAAGTTACTACAATATCATCTTAGACTGTTACGATTTGGTCTAAATTCAGGTAGCCTAGAGCTTGAGTCCAACTTTCTTATGGAGTTCTGTTAGATGACAGCTGGAATAGAAACAATAAAAGTAAACAGATTCAATTAAAACTGAGGAATTTTAAATAGAAACAGAATGTATGTTTATACCTTAAACTTTTCTTAAACTCCTCAAAATCTGGCATTTTCTGATTGATCCAAATTTTTGTTGCATTAAATGAAGTTGATATGTGCACATCTCCATCTAGAAATTAAGAATATGCATTTCAGGATAATGCACTTCAAAAAGATAAAAGATAATTAATAAAACTTGAGCAAGTGGAGTAGAAGAATAAGGAGAACCCTACTATCAAGAGTCTTTGCCCTACAGAATGTAGCAAAACAATCATGGTTCTTCGTGACTGTTGAGCTATAAATAGGCCGCAAACTGTTCACATGATCCCCAAGAGTAACTTGAATCTGTCTTGATAAAAGATAAAAGATTTCCATATTAAAAAATAGTCCGTATAAAAAGTTTTTAGGCTCACGAATGTATATAAACATGGTACACTCACTTGATACTTTCCAACAAAATCAATAAGCTAGCTCTCTGTCCTGCTACAACCCTCCCCACTGGAGAATAGATTTCAGTGACCCTTCCAATAACATCTAGAAAAACAAATACAAACAGTTAGGTATTAAGTAAGGATAGTTTTTAAAAGTAAAAAACCTGTATTTAAAGATAAGAATATACCTATGAGCATCTTCCTCATCAATATCATCCTTCTAACCAAGGAAGATATCGATTTTAAACGAAAAGTCTTGTTAGGAAAACTGACTTTCTTGTACTCCTTAACCATAGTATCATGCTTAAATTTAAGCATGAAACGATGATTACTTGTCTTGAACTTCAAGTAGTTAGTAATGCAAAGGAAGTTCTTTATTCCATAAACACAACCTTCCTTGAATTTGGTCCATTTTTGGACTTGATCCTTAGGTATAGTACAATGAACAAACACACCCTAAATGAACACATTCAAAGGTATTAAACTGGAAAGTAGTGAACATAAGCAAATAAAAGAAATGTTAAATTAATAAAATCGAAAATACTACACCTCTACATCATGGAAAACACATTCCAGACTGCTAATCACCTTGTTTTCTCTGTTTTCGTAAACAGCATATGTTCGCACCAGCCTAACTCGAATGGCCTTCCTATTGCACAATGGAGTGAGCTGAGAAGCAAGAACAAACTGACAGCCATCAAAGAAGAAGAGCTTGTGATTCGAATAACTAATATTGAAAGTTTGCAATGTGCAATTGCTTGTATAAACAGGTGTATTTATACTAAAAGCCATCACTGATGCTGTGTAAGTAATCATCACAGCTGAGTGAAAAAAGAAGAAGAGCTGATAGTTCCAAGACCTGGTAGCCGGCTGAGGGAGATAATGCAGAGTCGCAGCAGTAGAATACTTATAGAAAGAGAAAAATTAGAAGATTAGAGGATTAGCTTAGTAGATAAAACCTAGATTTCTAATTCAAATATAATATGTTTCCTCTAGGACAGGAATCGGGAAAAGAAACTCATCCCCAAAACCAATCTTTTGAATTATTATCCTATAAAATAGGATTCCAAAACCAACAAAAACACTCATGCCCACTAAAATAGCTATAAAAAAGGGAAAAAATAGATACAATAACACGTTTCCTAGAAAAAATTAATCGGGAAACAAAATCCATCCCCAAAACCAATCAAATGAATGATTATCCTCTAAAATAGGATTCCAAAACCAAAAAAACAATCATAGTACATAAAATAGCTAAAAAAAAAATAAAAAGGTTAAAATATATGGAAAATCTTTAGTTGTTGGGCGGGAGAATGAGGCCAAAATCTCCTGGCTATATTGGTATAAAGATGACTCAATTTTTAACATGATGAGCAAGAATATGTAAGAAGATTGCTACTTGTTCATCAATAGTCATGTTCCTTGTTGGTTGCAATCCTGGTAAACTCTCTAGCATTTCACATAGTTTGGAAAAAAAAACTTGCAAATTCATCTTAAGTTGTGAAATGCATGACTTGTTATCATTCATAATCCGTCACACATACTCTCATTTGTAATGGCTATCAAGAAAATAACGCCTAATGCTTAGACTATAACTATTGAGAGATATTGTTGATGACATTAAAAGCACTAACAACAATATATATCAAGAAAATAGACAAAGCAGCCACAATTCTTTTTTCTTCTTTTCGTAGTTTTTTTACACTGATACGAGCCACGACTGCATTTGTGCCAACATATTAAATACAAAATTCACACTCTCCCCTTTAGCATATGTTGATCAAAATTAATTGTATTATTCCCCTTGTATGTACTCCCTTTTTTTATGAACATATACACCCAAGAATCAATTTAGTAAATAGCACCACCAAGCAGTTAGCATGTCATCTCTATCACGAACAATAAGTGGCAGCATCAATTCTGTTCCTGTGGGCTTTTGAGGAGCGGGAGAAATTGTAGGAACTCTATGAAAGAGTCTCGCGAGCCTGGATGCGGACATGCCAATTTCATACGACCAGGTGGAGTGGCACAAGATCTTCCTCTTGGCTTATGTAGAGATATTGATTCCTTCATACAACAATTTGCCTTCTCGTATCGACGAATTAGAAGAGATGTCAATCGGCAACCGTATCTGTCAACTGAATTTACAAATAGAGAGATATTAGCAGGCCACAAAATAATGCCAATGAAAAAATGAAAACTCATGAATGGTAACCAAGAAAGTGGACATAACGAAATTTGGTGTGGATATGTGAGAAAAGTTTTTCAAGACTCCCCCTTTGTTGTAGGCCCAAAAGACTTTGTTAGGTTTCAAACAGTCGTTATATCGTGCACCAGGGTGCACAATGCATTGTGCGCCCCGCCTGGTCCAAAATGACATGTGTCCAAAAGACGTCGTTTTGGTGCATTGTCCAAAAAAAAATCATCTATTTCGAATACACATAAACTCATAACAGAATACACAGAAACTCATAACTAAATACACATAATCAAACATGAAACATAATACACAAAAACTCTAAACTGAATACACACAAACTTTTAACTAAATACACAGGAACTTTTAACTGAATACACATAAACTCTTAACTGAATACACAGAAACTCTTAACTGAATACACAAAACCTCTTAACTGAATACATAGAAACTCATAACATAATACACAGAAACTTTTAACTGAATACCACAATGGGATTTGGGCCGTTTGGACGGACGGAGTGTGTTAGAAAATATTTGCAACGTCAAACGCGCGAGCTGGAATCCTTTCAAGAAACACAGACACTACGGGTGTATGACAGAAAGGAAGCATGTGTCGTGTTATAATAACACTACCTTAAAAGCGTTATTTACCCGGTAATGGTGCAGTCAGAGCCCTGACACGCTTTCGACAGGCTACACAGACTAGCTACGCTTAGTTCGCACCAACTATAGCGCAGGTGAACCTGACTCAGTGCTCAGATGGAGCTTATGATAGAAAGGACATAGAAGGACCACGAGATGATGAAGATGTAATCAAGTGATTTTGGTGTGTTCCTTCTCAAAGCTTATTGATGTTTATATAGAGAATGAGCCAACATTATCAGCCAAGGAAGTGCGAATAAAAGGGAGATGATGAAGGAAACTTTGACACATGTCTCACTATCCAAAAAATATAGCAAAGCTTTGAATGATTCCCAACAATCACCCACACATTCAAAGTATAAGGCTAGAAAAGATAATGTATGATCAATACAAACGAGTTGATATTAATGTCCGTGTTTGAGAACTTGAACTGACACGAGTGACACTGAGTAATTTTCTTTCCGAGAGTGATATGAATCTTGAACTCACCGGTTAGATAAATTTTGAACTATAATGCACACACCAACTCTAAAAAGCAGGTTCTACGAAAGTAAACTCTTTGACTTTTTATGAATACTCTTAGTATTCAAGTCTGTTATGTCTATCTCAATATAGACCTCCCTTCTGTCAAAGTCTATCTCAACATAGACTTTTAACTCTAACAAGTCTTATCGCACTATAGATTTTTATGTCTTGCCAAGTCCATCTCAATATAGACTTTTAACTCTATCAAGCATGTCTTAGTATAGACCATGCCACCTTTAAAGGCTTATAGAGTAGTTAAAGACATAAATCAGTTGTATGTCTTTTCACAATTTTGTTTGACCACAAAAGTGGTACCCGTCATAAATTCCTTACCTCACTGGTCTTAACCCCATCTCCCTTGACATTTAAATGATGGTTTAGTTTAGACCTTTCATGAGAGGATTTCTCAGACCTCACAAACTCTATTGTGATCAATCTTTAGCCATCAACTGCCATTACGACTCATGGCGGACCCTCATGTGTCTTCTCTTTCTATCATAGACGCTGTTCTTTGCAATGCAAATGACAGTTTGTCAATCGCAAAGTATATGTAGTGAAGGTTTTGGACACCCCCACAAATGCACGTTTATCAACATATTTCTTAGTCATTCAGCTTCTTGGGATACCCCCATTATCTTTCATAAGAGGTGGTTAAACCTTTTTTTCACTCAAGTCAGGGATCTCGTTTAGGTCTACCTCAAAATAGACCACCCCAATTAGATAAAATAATCAAGAACACGTTTTACCCTCAAGGCATTATGCGGTGAATGACTTAAGTTTGCTCTCACCAAACCACCTTCTCATAGGGTTAGAAGTCATTAAAGAGTTGTAGCTCACCTCACAAGTACACAATTGTACGGAATACCCATTAGTGTACTACTTTATGATCATTTCATGGCTCGTTTGGACCATCAAAAGTGGGAACCCACCATGAATCATCACCTCTGTTTAAGCAGTCCCACTAATTAACGACTAACCTCATAATTAGCCTTTCTAATTAAAGTAAGTTGATCTCTCGATCACTTACGAGAGTACTTTATTTATCACAAAAATTCCCTTAAATAAATCATGTACAACATGAAATAATTCTCTTTTACCATTATTGTTGTTCCACAGAGAGACTTAAGAAAGAAATATATTAGGGTTACTTACCACCACAATGAACACTACAAATTTTCTCAACGTATTTGATCTCCTACCCGATGATCTTTGATTAGCCACACATTAGCTCCTTGTAGACTGATTTGCAAATTTGCTTCTGTGAGCATGTCATAGTAGCTCGCGAGTTACCTGATACAATATGCAATTAAATAATATTCTCAAACACTTGGTTATCTTGAACCATATAATTACCCTTTAAAATGGAATTATCTTTCAGATGACCAAGCCCAACTCAACCATGAATTAAATAATATATATAAATGCTGCCATAGAGGATAATTTGTTGAAGCTCTCAAGTTGACCAACCAAATCACAAATTTCCATAATATTTAAAGAAGTCAATTCATACGCAAAGAATAGTTATACTGACGTATATTAGGGATATATTTCAACAAACATGGTAATTCAAACAAGTAAACTTTAAACTTAAATTATTTCCAATGCACAACGTTTTCCCCCACTCGAGGAATTAAAAATCATATAAATATCACATGATGCAATCAATATCACTATTACCAGTATGTTAGTGTTTAATTGCTCAAAAAAACCCCAACATATAATGGCAAATATATTCATGACCAATACTAAGATAGGATAGGTTTGTTCGGTTTGTTCTACAGAAGACGATTAATCAGATAGAACAACAGAGATTGACACGGAAGCTGTTTTGGAAGCTGTCTTAAATGCAGTAGCGGTTTAAGAAGTCAAGATGTTGGAAGAAGACAGCGTTGCTTGGGAAGTATTGACCGAATCGTTAAGATTACATTTTCAAATGATTCTTATCCTACCATCTACAATCAAAGATATCTATGAGAGTGTCTTACTAGGACTATAAGTACTCTTATTCGACAAGAACTTAGGTACGCTTTTAAGAAGAAGATAAAGCCGAACCACTTAAGAGATCAATCTTGATTATCATGCCTCACTTACAACACTGTTCGGGGATTATGATGAAGAACTTTGAGAAGAATATTGGTAAACGACAGGACACTACGTCACACTTGGGGAACAACACCGAGAACAAGCGTCACTGAAGTGACCCATCAGAGTTGGCTCTCCAAGTGAAGGATTTCATTGACTTCTTATATGCAGGCCCCATCTTCACAATCACTTAAACGCTGTGTAGACTGAGGTCTGTACCTTGTGTTGCACTTGATAGATTAATTGTTCTCTACCTTTGTACATGGATTATGATTTAGATTCGGACGCCTTGTGTCGTCCCCCAGATAGACTACAACATGTATCGAATGGTAAACATTTTGTGTACTCTGTGTCCTGTCCTTTCATTAACATCAATGTACTGCACTCACTGACGACTCATCGTTGAATCAGCGTCCATATTCATCAGTCGTTTAAACTTCCGTTAATTTTGATTAAAAATGAGGAAATGCAAAATTACACCAGACTTCACAAGTTCTATTGCAAGCTTTGACAATTTAACACCATATGAGAAGATTAACCTACAATTCGGTGAAGATCACAGTGGCACTCGTAACTAGCCGCAATGAATCAACAGCTATCTTAAACTCCCTGTACGATCGAGTAGTGAACACCAAGTCTTATCTTAAAACCAGCTGCCTAGACAGAGTATCACACGACGACTTTTCCATGCTACACCACAGATGTGAGATACAGCCTATGGAAATTTCAACTCAGGAACAAATTACATTAAGGTTAATGACTGTGAAAGCAATACTATGGTATTCTCCACAAATAGCAACTGTTTTCTCATATCACAATCATAACACCATACATGTATAAAATATTCTATAATACATAAGGACACCAATCATAGCTTTAAATCAAGATTGATTGATTAATCACTTAGCCGTATGTGTGAATATCAACAACTTTACACAAAAGAATCAATCCAGATCCATGTGAATAATACAATCACTCATACATGAGTACGTTGCTTTATAGTTTTCTCATAATATTCAAAAGCACTCACCCATAAAAATATGAAATGGTGATCTAACAATCTTGTCCAATATAGTTCCCGTTTCAAATCTCTCAAAACATAATAATCCAAATGGATGAATCAGTATAGGAACGAATCCTCTAACATTAATGGCATTATAGAAGTTAGGGAATATGGTCAATGACCAATAATAGTATATGAATCTTGCAGATTAATAAATATCATTGCACTATGAGTTAGTCTATCTATCATATAAATATGCAGGGATTTAAAATATCGAGGAGCGAACCGCATCGAGTAATCGCAAACCATATCTTATCGAACCCAATAATTATTTATGTGTAATCTCCCTTGCATTA